>ML286251.1:0-140756 GCA_005239495.1 Nicotiana undulata | reverse complement strand
TCGCATTTGAGAGATGCGGTCCGCATTAGTGATGTGCGATCGCATTCGTGCATCGCATTTGCAGTGTAGATTCAGGCATCAGATGGTGACGCGATTTAAATGCGGTTCGCATTTGAGATATGCGGTCGCACATTTGACCGCATTTCACTCCTTAAATTTGACTCAACTTTCTGTTGCGGTATGCGATCTCTAGGCTCGAAATGCGATTCGCATGTTGCATATGCGATCGCATTCGGCCATTTTCCTCCTCTTTTCTCTTCTTTAACTCTCTTTTGCATGGTCTTGAGTGTTTACACCTTGTGTACTGCAAAATACCAAAATTCTATAATTAATAAGAGTAAATGCTCTTGAAACGAGCCATAATTTAAGCACTATGGTACTAAATGTGCCGAAATTCTCCAGCACATCAATACACTATTTTAATATATTTAGAACAATTATGCTATTTATTTCAGCCCAGTATTTGTAGTATTCTTTAGTAGTTCGTGAATTATGACACCAGACTATGGGGTAGTTCTAGATCTATCTATATAATTAGCTCGTGGTTTGTTTTATTCAGTTTACTTTAGATTATTTTATCATGTCTAAATGGATAATAAATGCAAAGTGGTTAATCGAATTCTAACATTGGCTTGCCTAGAAAGTGTGGTGTTAGGCGCCATCACGATCCCTATGGTTGGGAATTTGGGTCGTGACAAGTTGGTATCAGAGCACTAGGTTGCTTAGGTCTCATAATTCACGAACAAGCTTAGTAGAGTCCGAAGGATCGCTACGGAGACGTCTGTACTTATCTCTCGGAGGCTATTGAGTTAGGAAACAACTTTATATTTATTTATACTCTATCGTGCGATTCTTGTATCCCAAATACTGACTAGATTCTTCTACTCTCTCGCAGATGGAGAGAACACGTGCTTCATCTTATGCTGACCAGCATTACGGTCCTCTAGCAGCAGCAACTCCTACTAGGGGCAGAGGTCGAGGCAGAGGCAGAAATCAGTCGTTGCTCAGGCAGCAGCCCACCTGCGGAACCCAAATTGAGATTGATGAGAGGGTTCCGACTCAAACTGTTCCAATGGGACCAACTTAGGTTCCCGAGGGGTTTATTGCTACCCAAGTTCTTCAGGATGCTTTGGTCCGTTTAGTGGGCTTGATGGAGAGTGTGGCCCAAACGGGCACATTCTTGTTGCAACAGCCGTATCTCCGACTGGAGGAGGGGTCCAGACTCCTGGTACTCACACTCCAGCTCAGACTACTCCTTAGGTTCAGACACCAATAGCCAATCCCGTTGGGGCAATTCAGCCAGTTGCAACAGTGTCGCCCGTTAATGGGGCAGCCATGTATACCGATGCTTTATGGAGACTTGATAGGTTCATTAAGTTATTCCTTGTCCATTTCAGTAGTGCTAGTTAAGAGGAACCTCAGGCATATCTAGATAGTTTCCATGAGGTGTTGCGTAATATGGGTATTTTGGAGACAAATGGGGTCGATTTTGCGGCTTTTCAGATGACTAGTTCTGCTAAGAAATGGTGGAGAGACTATTTGTTGACTAGGCCAGTTGGATCACCTGCTCTGACTTGGGATCAGTTCTCTCATATCTTTTTGGAGAAGTTCTTGCCTGTTACTACCCGAGAGGATAAGCGTCGTCAATTTGAGTGACTTCAGCAGGGCAACATGACTGTGACCCAGTATGAGACTCGTTTTGTGGATTTGGCTAGACATGCTATTCTTATATTGCCCATAAAGAGGGAGAGGCTCCGACGGTTTATTGATGGCCTTGCTCAGCCCATCAGATTGCAGATGGCCAAGGAAACAAGGTTTGAGATTTCTCTTCAGGATGTAGCTAATATAGCTAAGAGGGTTGAGTCAGTTCTTGGGATGGGAGGTTAGGGGTCACACAAGAGACCTCGCCATTCCGGTGTTTTCAGTGGTGCCTCATCTGGAGGCGGGACTTCATTTAATAGAGGCCATTCCATTCAGCACTACATGTTTCACATGGTACTTCAGGGGGTCGTGGTTCTTATCTTCCTCCTTCTACTCAGCCAGTTTACAGTGCTTCTTCAGCTCCTATTAGGGCACCTCCTTGCAGAGTGTTTCGCGTGGCCAACCGATTCATCCGGGTCGGCATACTTTTCAGCATGGGTGCTTCGAGTGTGGTGAACATAGGCATATATGGTGGGCTTGTCCGTATTATGCAGGTAATCGATTTCAGCAGTAGGGTTCTCGTGCTATAGTTTCGGCACCAGTTCCAGTACCACCTGCCCAGCCGGCAAGGGGTAGGGGTCATGTAGTTAGAGGTAGAGGCCAGAATGTTAGAGGTGGAGGACAGATGGCTAGAGGTGGAGGTCAACCTGCTAGAGGTGGAGGTCCTCCAAGAGGTGTGGTTCAGGGTGGCGGGGCCCAGCCCTGACTATATGCATTTTTATCTAGACCAGAGGCAGAGTCCTCCGACGTTGTTATTACAGGTATCATCTCAGTTTGTGATATAGTTGCTTTAGTTTTCTTTGATCCGGGGTCTACTTATTCGTATATTTCATCCTATTTTGCCTCGTATTTGAATGTTCCCCGTGAGTCCTTGAGTGTTACTGTTTATGTGTCTACACCAGTGGGGGATGCTATTGTGGTAGATCGAGTATATCGTTTGTGCGTGGTAGTCATTGAAAGTCTTAAAACTAGTGTTGATCTTTTGCTTCTAGACATGGTTGACTTTGATGTTATATTGGGCATAGATTGGTTGTCGCCCCATTATGCCATTTTAGACTGTCACACCAAGACAATTACTTTAGCCTTACCAGGGTTGCGTCGATTAGAATGGAAAGGGACTCATGGTCATTCTCCCATCCGGGTAATTTCATATGCTAAGGCTCGCCGCATGGTGGAGAAAGGATGTTTGGCTCATATTCATTATTCTGATGTTGAGGTTTCTTCTATAGAGTCAGTTTCTATCGTGCGTGAGTTTCCTAAGGTTTTCTTGTAGACCTGCCGAGTATGCCGCCCGACAGGGATATTGGATTCTGTATTGATGTGGCTTCGGGCACTCAGCCCATTTCCATTCCTCTATATCAGATGGCACAACCAGAATTGAAGGAATTGAAAGAACAATTGCAAGACTTGTTAGATAAGGGTTTCATCAAACCTAGTGTCTCGCCTTGGGTGCACCGGTTTTCTTTGTAAAGAAGAGTCGCTGAGAATGTGTATAGATTATCGGCAGCTGAATAAAGCTACTATCAAGAATAAATATCCGTTACGGAGGATTGATGACCTATTTGATCAGCTTCAGGGTGCTAGAGTATTTTCAAAAGTTGATTTGAGGTCGGGCTATCATCAGCTGAAGATTAGGGCGTCTGATGTTCCTAATACAGCCTTTCAGACAAGGTATGTACATTATGAATTTTTGGTTATGTCTTTTTGGCTGACTAATGCTCCAGCAGCCTTTGTGGACTTAATGAATCGGGGTTTCAAGCCCCATTTAGACTCTTTCGTGATCATGTTCATTAATGACATTGTTATATACTCCCCCAGTCGGGAAGAGCATGAGCAGTATCTCCGTATAGCACTCCAGACTTTAAGATATAATCAGTTGTATGCCAAGTTTTCAAAATGTGAGTTCTAGATAGATTCAGTAGCCTTTTTGGGTCATATTGTATCAGCGGAGGGTATTCAGGTTGATCCTAAGAAGATAGAGGTAGTCAAGAACTGGCCTAGACACAACTACGGATATTAGGAGTTTCTTGGGTTTGGCGGGTTATTACCGTCGTTTTGTGGAGGGGTTCTCGTCCATAGCAGCTCCAATGACTAAATTGACTTAGAAAGGTGCCCCATTTAAATGGTCAGATGAGTGCGAGGCGAGCTTTCAAAATCTCAAGACAGCCTTGGCTTCAACACCGGTGTTGGTGTTACCATCAGATTCGGGTTCTTTCACGGTGTATTGCGACGCTTCGCGAGTTGGACTTGGAGCAATATTGATGTAGGATGGCAGAGTGATTGCATATGCGTCTCGTCAGTTGAAAGTCCATGAGAAGAATTACCCTGTTCATGACTTGGAGTTGGTAGCCATTGTTAATGCATTAAAAATTTGGAGGCATTATCTTTATGGCATGTCATGTGAAATTTTTACTAACCATCGCAACCTCCAGTACTTATTCAAGCAGAAAGATCTAAATTTGAGGCAGCGTAGATGGTTAGAGTTGCTAAAAGATTATGATGTCACCATATTGTATCACCCAAGGAAGGCCAATGTGGTGGCCGATGCATTGAGTAGAAAGGCGGTGAGTATGGTCAGTCTTGTGTATATTCCAGTTGGCAAGAGACCGTTGGCTTCAGACATTAAGACATTGGCTAATCAGTTTGTGAGGTTGGATATTTTGCCCAACAATGTTCTAGCTTGCACAGTCGCGGTCTTCATTAATTGACCGTATTCGGGAGCGGCAGGATGATGACCCATATTTGGCGGTCCTTAGGGACACAGTTCGACACGGTGATGCCAAGAAGGTTATAGTTGGAGATGATGGTGTTTTGAGGATGCAGGGTGGGTTATGTGTGCCTAATGTTGATGGCCTTCGTGAGTTGATCCTTGAGAAGGCTCACAGTTCTAAGTATTCTATTCACCCAGGTGCAGCTAAAATGTACCAAGATTTGAGGCAGCATTATTGGAGGAGAAGAATGAAAAAGGACATTGTGGCGTATGTGGCCCATTGCTTAAATTGTCAGCGGGTAAAGTATGAGCACCCAAGATCTGGTGGATTGCTTCAGCAGATAGAGATTCCTGAGTGGAAGTGGGAGCGTATCACTATGGACTTCGTTGTTGGACTCCCACAGACTCAAAGGAAATTTGATGTAGTTTGGGTTATTGTGCATAGGCTGACTAAATCAGCACATTTTATTCCTGTGGAAAGTACTTATACTTAAGAGCGATTGGCTGAGTTATATATCCGGGAGATTGTTAGCCTTCATGGTGTGCTGGTGCCTATCATTCATGATTGGCGTATGCAGTTTACTTTGCACTTTTCGAGAGCAGTTAAGCCTGAGTTAGGTACCCGAGTAGAGTTGAGTACATCATTTCATCCTCAGAATGACAGGCAGTCCGAGCGTACCATTCAGATATTGGAGGATATGCTCCGCGCTTGTGTTATTGACATTGGAGGTTCATGGGATCAATTCTTGCCGTTAGCGGAGTTTGCTTATAATAATAGTTATCAATCGAGCATTCAGATGGCTCCTTATGAAGCATTATATGGTAGACGGTGCAGATTGCCAGTTGGATGGTTTGAGCCGGGAGAGACCCGATTGTTGGGTACAAACTAAGATCAGGAGGCCTTAGATAAGGTCAAGATTATTCAGGAGAGACTTCGTGCAGCTCCGTCTAGGCAAAAGAGTTATGTCGATCGTAAGGTTCATGATATGGCATTCATGGTTGGAGAGAGAGTGTTGCTTCGTGTGTCGCCCATGAAGAGAGTTATGAGATTTGGGAAGAAGTGTAAGTTGAGCCCTAGGTATATCGAGCCGTTTGAGATTCTGGATAGAGTGGGGGAGGTAGCTTATAGACTTGCGTTGCCTCCAAGTTTATCCTCAGTTCATCCGGTATTCCATGTGTCTATGCTCCGGAAATGTCATGGTGACCCGTCCCACGTGTTAGATTTCATCTTTGTCCAATTTGACAAAGACTTGACTTATGAGGAGGAGCTAGTAGCCATTTTAAACCGGCAGGTTCGCCAGTTGAGATCTAAGAGTTATCCTTCAATTCGAGTGCAGTGGAGAGGCCAGCCCGTTAAGGCAGCTAACTCGGAGTCCGAATCGGACATGTAGAGTTGTAACGACCCGATCCGTCGTTACGTAAAACCTTTATCATAATTGTTTTTATTAACTTGTTATAAATTGGTTATACTGTATTTGATGTGTTAGAGTTGATAGGCTTGAAATCGAATGGTTGTAGTGAGAGTTCAGTCAATTAGCCTTTAAAAATAGCCTTAAAATGGGAAAAGTCAACTGAGAGTTGACTTATTGGTAAACGATCTCAGAATGCAGATTTTTGTGGCTCGGATAGCTTCGTTAGGTGATTTGGGAGTTAGGAGTGTATTCAAAATAATTTTGTGATGTCCGGGGTAGAATTAGGCTTGAATTGGCGGAAGTTAGTTTTTGGCGATTCTGGACGGCAGTGGAAAATAGGCTATCGGGTCGGAATGGAATTCTGACAGCTGGAATAAGTTCGTAATGTCATTTTGGACTTGTCTGCAAAATTTTAGGTCAATCGGAGTTGATTTGGATAGTTTCGGCATCATTGGTGAATTTTAAAAATATCAAAGTTCTTAGGCTTGAATCTGATGTAAATTTGGTGTTTTGATGTTAGTTTTGGTGTTGTGAGAGTGCAACTAAGTTTGAATGATGTTATGGGATATGTTTGTGAGTTTGGTTGGGGTCCCGAGGGGCTCGGGAATTATTTCGGATGGATAACGGGAATTTCGGAAGTTGGAAATTGCAGCAAAAAGCTGCTGGTGTGGAATCACAGAGATTTCCGCACCTGCGGAAGTTTGACCGCAGGTGCAGGATCGCAGGTGCGGTGGAGAACCGCAGGTGCGGTCTCGCAGGGGCGAGTAGGGAGCCGCAGGGATTGATACTGAGTGATTGAGGGAATGCCTGAGGGCATGGTTACGATAAATGATTTTGGCCCGAGGGGCGCGTTTATGATGATTTTACTATGTTTAAAACTATGATTCACTTTGTTTTCAAACTGAGTCTTACTGAGGATTTCACTGAGATATAGTGATATTTACTTGTTTTTCAAAGGAGTTTGGAACTGGTTTTTGAACTTATGAATTTGTTGAATACTACTTGGTGACTTGATGTTTTTAATAATTGCTGTGAAATGGTGTATTTGTTTGTGTGCTTTATATTTCTTAGACTATGATTTCTTTTCATTACTACTGAGTTGGCGTACTCATAAAGACTCCCTGTGCCTCTGTGCACAGATCCAGGTATGAGCTCGCAGCAGTAGGTGACGAAGGTTCGTTAGCAGCAGTCACGGGATTTCGAGGTAGCTGTCCAACGTCCACAGCTTCTCCATTTCCCTTCCTTATTATGTTTTTAGCTCTTGATTCAGAGACTTATATTATAGTTTTATCAGAGTTAGATTTAATTATTCTTAGATGCTCATGACTATTGACTCCAGTTCTGGGAGGATGTTTAGAGTTGTTAGGTTATTATTGGGGGCGTTAGTTCTATATAATTTTTTCTTTATTGAATTGCTATTTATTTTGCATTATGAACTGTTCAATAAGAACGAGTGCGTAGTAATGTGATGGTTGGCTAGCCTAGTTCCACGATAGGCGCCATCACGGCCTGTTAGAATTTGGGGTCGTGACAAGAGTAGATATCCACATTTGTTCACCATTTCAGGTAACTTTGTATGTCCGTTTGAGGGCGAACGTGTGTTTTAGAGGTAGAGATTGTGATGACCCAAGGGGTCATTTTATAAATTTAGACTCCGTTCCATGCTTAATAGTCATAAAAAGACTAATTTTAAATACCTCGATTTGTGTGCGCTGTCCGGGCGTGAATCCAAAAATGTTTTATGTGAAAATATGAGAAATAGTGATTTCTAGAATTTAAATTTGATAGAAGTGGACTTTGGTCAACATTTTGAGTGAACGGACCCGGATCCTTGTTTCGACTCGGGTGTATGCCCGAAAATGGATTCTGAGGTCCTAAGCCTTAGAAATCAATTTTTGAAAGAAATTGTTTTGCTGAAATGTTTATGAGTTAAAGAAAAGAAATGGTACTTGAAATCATTGGTATCGGGCCCGTATTTTGGTTTCGGAGCCCGGTACATTTTAAGATATTTAAATATTAACTGTGAAATTTGGTGAAAATCGGAGTTCGTTTGACGTGATTCGGACATCCGGTTGAAGAGTTATGAACTTTAAGTGTTCTTGATGAAAATGATGAGTTTTGAGGTTTAATTCCTGTTTTTACATGTTAATTTCATGATTTGATCGCACAAGCAAGTTCGTATGATGTTTTTAAAGTTGCGTGCATGTTTTGTTTAGAGCCCCGAGGGCTCGGGTGAATTTCAGATAGGCCACGGGATGTTTTACACTTGAAATCACTGCTGTTTTGATGTTGGTGGTGCACAACCATTTTGGTCATCGTGTTCGCACTTCGTTATACGCAACGCATAGGGTAATATTGATGGGGGTCATTTTGTTCTATGCGAACGCATAGAGTAGTTGGGACCTGGGGAGGGGGAGGCTGGTTAACCTTACGCGAATGCACATGGTGGGACGCAAACACGGAGCTTTATGAGAATGCTCTACGCGAACGCGTCCATGCTTATGTGACCTCATAGAGTTAGGAAGGGAGCTGGGGGCTGGGTAGCTCTTATTCATTGCGAACGCGGCCCTAGGCTTGCGAATGCATAGTCCTGCAATGTTAAGCCTATGCGAACACGGCCAGAGGCACGCGAACGCATAGAGTAGTTGCCTAGTCAGTATATAAACAAATTAAAAACGGGCAGACCTTGTTCTTCACCATAATTTCGAGGTTTACAGCCCTAAGAGCGATTTTCTTTAACAATTATCATCCCCAAGTAATAGGTAATCAATACTAAATTTTGTTCTTTGAATTCCTTACTGTTTTCATCACTTTTAAAGCAAAAACTAAGAATTTTCATGGTAAAAATTGAGGGTTTGGGTAGAATTAGGGAATTTTGTAAAAATCAAATTTTTACATCAAATTAAGGTCGTATTTCAAAACTAGTAGTATATTTGGGTTCGTGGGTGAATGGATAAACGTAATTTGGTCCGAACCCCGAGTTTAGACCAAGCGGGCCCGGGGTCGGGTTTTCACTTTTTTTTAAAAAAAACTTAAAAAAAGTCATGTTTTTCAATAAAGTTAGTTCCTTTAGAATAAATTGATGATATTGAGTTAATTATGATTAATTCGAGCAAGTTAGAGGTGAATTCAAAAGGAAAGCCATAATTGAGCACTAAGTGGCCTATGAAATTGAGGTAAGTGTTTGGTCTAACTTTCACTTGAGGGAATAGGACCCCCCACTTGTTTGCTATGTGAAATGCATGTGCGTGGTGTATAGGTGAGGTGACGAGTATCTATGCTCCACCCAATTTGCCTGATAAACATTATCCCATTTCACGTTCCTAATTTAATTGATGTTTGTCTTAATTGCTCTATGTTCACTATTGTTTCTATGATTAGTTGGCCTTGTTATTTTGCTGTTAAATACTATTGCGGTTATTTTGGAAGAGTACGAGGTGTTTAATTGGCCCCTTTGTGTTATAGAGAGGTTTAGCAGTTTGACACTATTTTTGGAAACAGACATATATATTTATGTTGGTTTCTTTTGATTATTTACTTTTGTTGTTGTAAGTGTATTGAAAGTGTTGGTTGTTCTCTTAATCCTATCATGGTACGTAAAGACTGAGTTGGGTTGACAGTGTTACGGTGATTACATATATTTGGGCTGATATTATTGTGGGATTTTATAGTTTAAAGCTTACGTGTTATATTGTTTTCTGTTTGAAAATTTTGAATCAAAATTTGGTGTGATAAGGTGTTGGTGTGATAAGGGGGCTGTGATAAGTGTGGATAATTGGTTGTGATAAGGGTGAATACATTTGATTGTGATATTGTGAATAGGTGGGGTTGGGTTGCACACCGCAACAAGATAGTGAAAATAGGGAATAATGATTTTTTACTGATTTTTAAACTTTAACTGATTTGGAAATTCTTGTTTTACTCTACAGTTTTTCTTATATTTAGCACATGTGATTATTTTAAAGTAAAGTTTTGAAACTTGGAGATTTACTTGAGTATTGGTTTTAGTTGAGATCTGAAAAAGGCGGCTGAGTTATTTTATTGTTGTGCGGTATTTGTTTATTTGATTAGAATTTCTTTCTTGCTTTATTATTTATGTTGTCACAGGTTATATTGTTAATGCCCCGCCGTAGCCTCGTCACTACTTCATCGAGATTAGGCTCGGCACTTACTCAATACATGGGGTCGGTTGTACTGATACTACAATCTGCACACTTTTGTACAAATCCAGGTACTAGCCAGCAGTAGAGATTGTTAGCGGAGTCACCTATTTACCCGGAGACACGAGGTACATCTGCCGGCATTCGCAGATCCAGAGAGTCTTCTCCTTGTAACGACCCGGCCGGTCGTTTCGTAGATTTTGCATTAATATTCTTATTTCTGCCTTGTCATGCACTGGTTATACTGTTGAGGGTGTGTTAGAGTCGGTTTGCTCGGGTTAATCATGGTTGTAGTGAGAACTGAGAAACTTAGTCTCTTAGAAATAACTTTATAGTTGGAAAAGTCAACTGACAGTTGACTTATTGGTACGGAATGCAGATTTTATGGCTCGCATAGCTTCGTTAGGTGATTTGGGACTTAGGAGTGTGTTCAGAATGTTTTTGTAATGTCCGGTGTAGAATTAGGCTTGAATTGGCGAAATTTGGAAATTTAGAAGTTCTTAGGCTTGAATTCGACGTAGATATGGTGTTTTGGTTTTGTTTTGGGTGTTCTGAAGGTTGTAATAAATTCGAGTTATGTAATAGGACTTGTTAGAATGTTCGTATCGGGTCCTGAGGAGCTCGGGTGAGTTTTGGATAGGTTTGGGCTGCGTTGTGCTCGTTTTTCTTATGCTTCGACGTCGTTTCTTCAAGAATAAATGATTTTATATTGAACAAATGAGCTCCGATTACTGTTTTGAATGAAGCATTAGATCTGTATCGTAATTACGGACCGGTAGCAAAAAGAATCTTCGAATTTGGACATCGTATGAGGATTTTATGGCAATTTTACCATGTTTGCCAGTTTTTTCATGTTAATTACGATATTGTCATTGGCGGCGTATTAAAATCTGCACTATTTGCATATCTTAAAACCTACATATCTCCTTCATTATAAGGTCAAATTCAGTGATTCAAAATCCTAAATTGATTAGAATTTCACAAGAAATCCATTGAAAGGATAAAACGTGAGTTTCGGATTGTTTGACACGAGAATCGAGGCAGAATAGCTGGAGAAAAATATACAAAACAAGGGTTTGTTCTATCGGTCATATCTTGAGTTGGGGAGTTCGGATTTGGGTGATTGTGGAGGTCATTTTCACCATATGGATTGGGGTAAGTGTTCTATACTCGTTTTTTTGCTTATATTTCATGAATCCATCTTCGTCTTTGGGATTTGATTGATGATTTCAAAGTGAAATTGAGGGATTATAGGGCTTGAGTTTAAGAGACATTTTAGAGGGGGTTTGAGGGGTCAATCGAATTCCGATTTTAGTGTTCTTTATATGTACAGACTCGTGAGATGATGAAGAATATTTTGGTATAAAAATTTCTGAATTTCGAGATGCAGGCGTGGGGGTCGGGTTTTGACTAATTTCGGTTTTTGAGCCAAAATTGATATTTTTCAATTGGGATTTATACTCCTTAAGCATAATTTGATGATAAAAATATGAACTTGGTAGATTTGGAGCATTCAGAAGTGGATTCGAGGGGCAAGCGTATTGCATAATAGTTTCTAGGCTAGTTTGAGGTAAGTAATGTCTTTAAATCCTGTCCTGAGGGTATGAAACCCCGGACCTTGCATCCTTTCACGGATTTTGGAATGCAAAGATTGGAACTTTTTGGAAATATATTCCTCTTTAGGCAACTATTGAGTTGCGAAACCGATTTTTAAGCCTATGCTTAATAGTATTGATATGTATTTTGATATGACTTGGGCTGTAAGCCATGTTTGGGGCCTATTGCCGACTTGTTTACCCCTTTGGGGGCTGATTTTATGGTTTTTCTTCGCTTGATATGTTATGATTTTCACTCAGTCTTTTCCTGAAAATTGTTTTGACACTTAGAGTATTTTGATATTATTTCTTGAAAATGGAACACTGTTTTTGGTCGAGAACCCGGTACACTATGGCCTGAAGGGCATGCTGAGAGTGTCTGACCGAGTGAGGCTGCTGGCCTATATTGTGAGGATGTTATGATATGAGTGAGGTTGCGTGCCAATACTGTGAGTGATTTATGCCATGATGTGGCTTGTTTATAGCGCTTGGATTGTAGGAGCCCCTCCGGAGTCAGTACACACCCCCAGTGAGCGCAGGTACCTAGTGAGTGATGTTGTCCGCGGGGCTGATACAGAGTGATTGTGAGGATGCCTGATGGGCTGATATAGAGTGATTGTAAGGATGCCTGATGGGCTGATATAGAGTGACTGTGAGGATGTCTGATGGGCTGATAGTGAGTGATTGTGAGGATGCCTGATGGGCAATTGTTACGAGAAATGATTTTGGCCCGAGGGGCAGATTTATGATGATTTTACTGAGTTTTTTAACTATGATTTACTTCTTCTTTCAAATTGATTTTACTTGGAATTTTACTGAGAATTTTACCGAGATACACTTGTATTATACTTCTTTCAAAGGATTTCTGGAAACTGGTTTTGAACTTATGTATTTACTGAATACTACTTGGTGACTTGGTGCTTTACTAGTTTTGTGAATTGGTGTATTTCTGCTGTGTGTTTCATATTTCTCAGACTGTGATTTATTTTCATTACTACTGAGTTGGCGTACTCATCATTACTCCCTGTGACTCTGTGCACAGATTCAGGTGACGGTTCGGAGCAGTAGCTATCTCAGTTCGTTAGCAGTAGTTTACGGGATTTTGAGGTAATTGTCCAGCGTCCACAGCTTCTCCATTTCCCTTCCTTATTCAGTTTAAGCATTTCATTTCTAGACTTTATTAAGACATTAGTAGAGTTAGTTTTATTCGTAGATGCTCGTGACCATGTTGACTCCAGTCTTTGGAGGTTTTGTTTAGAGTTTTTTAGACTATTATTGGGGCGTTAAGACTTAAAGAAATTATTTTATGCTATGCTTGTTGTTTATTATTTAATTCTTAATTATTATAATAAAAAAAATGCGTAGTAATGTGATGGTTGGCTAGCCTAGTTCTACGATAGGCGCCATCACGACCTGTTAGGATTTGGGGTCGTGACACTCCTATTTCATATACGATGTTTTAATATATTCAGAGCAGTTATGTTATTTCTTTCAGCCCAATATTTGTATTATTCTTCAGTAGTTCGTGAATTTATGATAGTAGACTCTGAGGTAGTTCTAGATCTATTTATATAATTAGTTCGTGGTTCGTTTTGTTCAATTATTTTTTATTTTATCTTTGAAATTATTTATCGATAACCAACGGATTCAATTTACTTTAGATTATTTTATCATTTCTAAATGGATAATAAATGCAAAGTAGTTAATCGAATTCTAACATTGGATTGCCTAGCAAGTGTGGTGTTAGGCTCCATCACGATCCCTAAGGTTGGGAATTTGGGTCATGACAGAAAAGATAAGAGGTGACAGGCCTTGAGACAACAAAAGAGACCATAAAGTCATACCCTCATTTTGAGAAATAAGTTCATGACTCTAACATGATTACCAAAAGGAAAAGTTAGAGTCTAGAGTAAAAGAAATCAGCATGGGCTGGTGAACAAGATAAACTAAACATGAATTAGGGATTGAGTGATTTGATAATAGTCGGCATCATGAGAATTTCAAAGATTGCATTCCGGCAATAATAGAATGGGATAGAAGAATAACCATTAAAGTTCATTCAGGAAGACGCTTCCCTAAAGCAAGAAATGTGAGAAAATTAAGCTTAAGGGACTGTATGTGCCAGTTATACTAAGTGTCACCCTCACGAGTAAGGAATTTTATTATCCGTGGTACAGAAGGATTATCGTAAGGCGAGTAAGGGTCATCGATGATGTGAATAGACGCCAAGGATGAAAAGGTAAAAGATATATAGGAAGATTGTTGTAGCACTAAACCTTAGTACTCCCCTAAAGAGGGGAATATGGAGGGGTGTGACACTGAGTCTGAATTAAGTGGTTCTAATAACTATGGAATGGTAAAGGAAGAATGCGATAAAAATGAGAATGGGATGAGATTGCACTTTCTCAAATCCTACAGATATGCTACGATTATAGAACATTATGCAAGCATGATGACAAGGAGAGGAAGTAAGGGTTCTTACCCGAGATGTTATTGATAAATATGGATCAAGTGCGATACGTAAGTTAGGACAAAGAGAATAACCTAAGAGGGATTACGCGGAAGATAGATATGAGAATGGACCAACGAGAAGTTAGTAGTTGATTTAGGAAGAGTCTAGTTATGGCTAGACAAGAGGTTACAGATAAATCAACAGATCATGGAAGATAAACGTAGTGAACCCCAACATGGGGAACTTAGCCTCGCAGTTATGACATGTAATACTTGAGAAATATTCAGATAGTACTTGGGTAGTTAAAGGTACTGTATGTGATAACAACACGATAGTGGTCCAACATCTACTAAAGAAAATCAAGAAACGTGCGGAAGCTAAAAGAAATAAAGAAACAAAAAAGACGTAAAATTAAAGATAGATTGAAGAAAGAGTTTCTTGAATTCAAGAAGTCTATTCTTGAAGTTGAATCCTAACAACAACAATTAGCTAACGAAGAACTAATCGCCTTTGGTAGAGACTTTAAAACAAGAAATAGATTGTGAAACCCGACCCTTTAGAATAATAAAAATAACAATAAGCCTAAACTTATCACCTCTCTTGAGTACCTAGAAGTGATCTAATATTTCGAAAAGAGTTTAATCTTACAACCTTAAGTTGAGTCTTGAGGGTTGAAGAACAAATCCAAGAGTAGCCACACACAAGACTGCAGGAAATATATCACAATTTCTATTGATATTGTTTATAATAATCTAAGTCTAAAAACAAAAAAATACACCATTTTATATAGAGAGGGGTCACGAAATTCTACCTAAAAAACAAGTAAATAAAGTCATATACTACTTTGGACAACAAGTCCAACTACCTTAGTAAAAGAAAAATACTAGGAAGCAAAAACCAAGTCATTCTTGGAAAGTAATTCCAAAAATCTTAGTAAAAAGGAAAACATAACCTTAACTAACTAGGAAAGCAATAAATATTGTCCCACATGGAAGTCATATAGTCCATAATATATGGAAATAAGTCCCAAACCAATCATGGATAGAATCTTGAAATCTCGAAGGAAATTTGCGAGCAACTTGGAACCAACTTGCACTCAACATCTAGCACGACTACCATTCTTGGACATCAAGTCAGTCATTTTTATGCTATAAAACCATGGCTTTATGTAGGACTTCATGGGCTGCAAGTTTGGACACATTGTAGGTGCCAAATTGGTTCCAAAAGTGGACTGACTAGGACCTTCTTCAAAAGATGCCTCTTGGGTTCCAATCCTCCTCTTCTTGGACATAAATTTTCACCATAAAACAATTGTAATATCTAGTCAATTCATATCCTTTATCCTTGTTCTCTTAATCCCAATTAACAACTTGTTTATTTGCACATGATGTCTAATGACCTTGTTTGGAAACACTTTAGCTTGACATCTTCTTAAAGGCCCTCTTTGAGATTCCAAAGCTTCATTCTTGCCCTTGAACAAATTTGAGCTTCCTAGGATGCTATCAGTGTGAGTGTTACAGAAATAAAAGAGAATCCCACTGGGAAGACAGTCAAAACTTCCGTTCAGAAGCAACCGTACGAGCACATGAGTGCGGAGGTAAGTAACTACATATATTTATAGGAAAGGAAGGGCATCAAAATTCTGTCGAGTATGCGATGTAATCAGCTCACGACTTTATAATAGTAAGAGGGTCCTCCCTAAGTACTACAATAAAAGACTAGTCGAGGAAGTAAGGAAGAAGGCTTCAACCTAAGCTCAGTGACCTAAAGAGGGAATGGTCTTATAACGATAGTTCACAATGACATTGTTTGCACTCCATAAGAAAGTAGCATCTATCGTGACTAATGAACAAGAAGTAAGTGATATTCGAGATCATATGGGTTACATGGGATTCTAGTATTCGTGAGCACTAAGATAGCTATATATGCGTGCAACATAGGTGCAGAAAGACAAGGAAAAGTAATAGCTTACGTTAAAAAAAAGCTGAGAAGGAATGAAAATAATTATTCGATTAATGGTCAAGAGTTAGTTACGTTATGAACACACTTAAGAGTTTGGAGTATTATCCATGCAACATATATGTTGACAATCATACAGTCGCAAAAGATTCTGGTATAACTTAAAAGAAAGAATTGAGCCAGGCCATAGACAAAAGATTGAATTGGTAGAGGATTGTATCATGGATATTCCATAGCGTCCATGAAGAGCTAAAGTAATAACTAATACCATGAGCCACGGATCAGAATATAGCTTAAACCTACGTAAAGGATGATCAGAAGGAAGAGGAAACTAAAAGAGTTACATCATCTAAGTAAATCAGGAGTCAGGTTATTAGACCCAGAAAATAATAGACATCATGATCGAAAACATTGCTGAATCACTCTTAATTTCAGAGGACATGATAGGTAGTACAATAGCCACATTTTATAACGGCTCTACAATAAATTAGTTAGAAGAGTGCCTTCCTCATAAGAAGTCAGTATGAAGCTCCGACCGGATTGTATATGCACCAGAGGTGCAAGTATTATAATAGAGCAGCAACTTGTGGATGTGAATTATACCTATGTGGAAGGGAGGCCATGAGAGAGATACAAGACTGATGCGAGATTTTGAGGTAAGTAAGGTAAAGGTTAACAATGCATGAGATACTCAGGTGCAGAAGGTAATGAATAGTCCATACTTCGGATAGAAGGCCAGAAACACCAGGATTCAATATCCAGGAATTATGGCAGCATCGTCAGTGGCATATCTTCCAGCCTATGGTTTTTAGGTATCGAGAGGTCTAGTTAAGAGAGTGAAAGAAGAGTTAGAGACGATGTGATGTCTCTCTTGATGTTCCAGAATAACACAAGGAAATCTATGGTGCAAGAAAGTTGAAGGAATGTTGCGAGTAGTATAAAGGGAGATGTGTAGGTCGCAAGCTAAAATATGGTACTAGGTTTTAGGAAGACAGAAGTAAGGATAAGAAAATGCGAGTGAGAAGGTTACCATAATGGATAAACCCTCGGGATTAAGCTCATTAAAAAAAAAGAGCCGATGGTTTCTCTAAGTTATAGAAAGTTCAGTATAGCCTGAATGAACTCAAAGGAGTCTAAGACTAATAACATTTAGAAGAAATGGAATATTGCACTTGTAATAGAATGAGGGTATAAATGTGATAGATAAAGGATGACGTTTGGGACTTCGATTGAAAAATGATTTGAAGAGGATATCCTGAATTGTAAGTGATTAAAATACCCACGTAAGATGTATCACATTAGGATGCTATAAAATATGTAGTATAGTATCGCCCCAAGGTTGATCAGTCTATGTCACGACCCAAATTCCCAACCTTAGGGATCGTGATGGCGCCTAACACCACACTTGCTAGGCAAGCCAATGTTAGAACTTATTTAATTAATTTCCATCAAAGTCTATTTTATTATAACAAAACAACTCAAAATTAGGCTAAATTTATTAATTTGAACGCATAAATTCACGAATAAAATAGTAAATGAATAATTAAGCCGAGCCACTAACAAAATATATAACTATAAGACTACCCCAGGGTCTGGTGTCACAATTCACGAACCACTAAGAATACTACAAATAATGGGCTGAAATAATTTATATATCTATTTCAAATATAATAAAACAATGTCTATAAAACTAGGAGAAGACTCCAGGAATCTGCGGACGCCATCAGATCTACCTCGTATCTCCGAATGATGATGTCGTCTACTAAGATCTCCTAACGATGGTCGGTACTTGGATCTGCACAAAATAGTGCAGAGTGTAGTATCAGTACAACCGACCCCATGTACTGAGTAAGTGCCGAGCCGAACCTCGATGAAGGAGTGACGAGGCTAAGGCGGGGCAATGTAACATAACCCGTAACAATATATATTACAAAGCAAGAAAGCAATTCTAAACAAAACAAGGACAATAAACTGTGACAATAAATAAAATAACTCAGTTGCCTTTTCCAGGCCTCAGATATAACCAAATTCTCACATAGATTTCAAAAATTCCAAATTTTGACTTTTAAAATAAAAGTATAAAACACGTAAGTAAAGCAGTAATTTTTCAAAATCTTTACTCTTTCTTGGAAAATCAGTAAAACATAGGCGTCCTCCCTTATTGCTCCTTGTTGCGGCGTGCAACCCCCTCAAACCTGTCCACCCTTATTACACCTCCCTATATATAACCCTTATTACACCTGTTGCGGCGTGCAACCCGATCCCACATGTCCACCCTTATCACTCCTTGTTGCGGCGTGCAACCCGCTCCCACCAGACATAGCATATCAATTTATTTATTTATGAAAACTTTCACAATTCAGGCCAAGTCTTTCACAACATTTTTGTCTCAACAATTGTAAACAGAAAATAGTATAACTCATAAACTTCATCAAATATCTTAATATTGTCATCCAACTCCATCTTTATGTATCATAACAAAACCAAGGGAACATACAACACTTCTAACATACTTGAAACAATACTTGAAAATAATTTAATGAAACCAAATAGCCATGTAAACCTCAATGATCATAAAACAATTAAGCTAGAGAACAAATAATTGGAAACGAGGAAGGAATCATGTTAAACAGACAATTTGGTAGTGCATAGGTACTCGTCACCTCAGCTATACACCACACCCAAGCAATTACACATAACAATCTGGTTGGGGATTCCTATTCCCTCAAGTCAAGGTTAAACCAAGCACTTACCTCGATCTCACAACCAATTCACTGCTCTAGCACTGCCTTTCATTTAGAATTTGCTTCTAATCCGCTCGAATCTAATCACAATTGGTTCAATTTCATCAATCATAGCCTAAAGGAATCAACTTTATTGAAAAACTATGTCTTTCATATGTTTTCTTACCAAAATTCCAAAATTGACCCCGGACGCGCTTGGTCTAAACTTGAGGCTCAGACCAAAACCCGTTTACCCAATCTCCCCCGAGCCCAGATATGCAATTGGTATTGGAGTCTGACCTCAATTTGAGGTCGAAATCGCCAAATTTTGAAATTCCTAAGTTCTACCCAAAAACCCAATTTTTACCATGAAAACTATTGAATTTTGGTTGTAATCTTGTTAAAAGTTGTTAAGAATTGAAAAGAATTAGTTGGAGATCACTTACCAATAGTTTGGAGAAGTTTGGGTCTTTGAAAAATCGCCTATGGAGGTTTAGGGTTTGAGATAATTGAAAAAGAAGTGACAACCTCATAAAAAATCTGATATAACAGGTTGCAGGTATCGCATTTGCGAACCATGTGATTTCTGAGGTTTATCGCAAATGCGATAAAAATGTCCCATTCACGATAAGGTGGCATTTCGCATTTGCGACCCAAAATATCGCATTTGCGAGATCTGGGGCTGGCCCAAGACTTCGCAAATGCGAGATTAGAGGCCTGCAACACCAGATTACATATGTTGGGATATTTTTCTACGTCTAGACACTCTGTAGTCTACCCGAAACTCACCCGAGCCCTCGGTGCTCCGAACAGAACATGCACACAAGTCTAAAAACATCATACAGACTTGCTCGTACGATCAAATCATCAAAATAACATCAAAATCTACAGATTTAACCTCAAAACTCAAGATTTCCTCAAGAACACTCAAATTTCTAACTTTTCAATTGGATGTCCAAATTACATCAAATCAACTCCGATTCTCATAAAATTTTACAGATAGGACTTAAATATCATAACAAACTTATTTCAGGCTCCGGAACAAAAATACGGGACCGATATCATCAATTTCACATATTATTTCATTTCTTTATTTCTTGAATTAACCGGCAGAACAATTTTCTTCAAACATTGTTTTCTAAGGCTAAGGACCTCGGAATTCAATTCCGGGCATACGCTCAAGTCTCATATTTTACTTCGGACCTCCTGGGATTGTTGGAACAAAGATCCGGGTTCGTTTACCAAAAATGTTGACAAAAGTTAACTAAGACCAAATATTAACTCTAGAAATTACTATTTCTCGTATTTTCACATAAAAGCTTTCCGGTTTCACGCCCGAACTGCACACACAAATAGAGGTAATTAAAATTAGTCTTTTTATGATTAATAAGCCTAGAATTAGGTCCAATTTCATAAAATGACCCCTCGGGTCATCACATTCTAGTTACTCCAGATGTCCCCGATGAGACGTGAGCCCTGCGACAGTGTTGCATAAGAGGTTAAGTTATTAGTGGTAGATTATAGGTCAACATTAAGGTGAATAAATAATGGATGGATAAAAGTTACAAAGTATGAGATGAGATTAGGCCATCATTCTCAAGGTGAACATTAATGAGGAGGTGTTAAAGGACTTAGATTTATACATATGGGATAAGCAACGAAAGAAACCTGGAGTTTGGTAGCATACCTCAGTAAATATAAATTGAAGTAATAGTTATGGTATAGTGTGACCTACCTAAATGCAGTAAAATCATGCGGATAGATAACCGGGTCTATGAAATAAGATATAGCAATATTCGTAAGTTCAACAAAATACCGAGCAAAGAACTTCAAGTATACCTATAGATGCCTAGAGGGACATCTTGTCAAGCTCTCTATATGTTTACAAGTGAGGATTGGCTAAAAATTGGAAGGAAAAAAGAGAGAAGAGTCGCATAGGCGCACTTACAAGGTCAGAGTCATACATGCTGCATGACAGAAGGTAGCAACAATTACGAGATTGGAAGGATTCCGACCACTAGTCATGGTGTGAGAAAGATGCCTAAAGGCCGGGGGGTAGGTGGATGCCCTGGTGATAGCATCCTAGGAAGCTCAAATCTATTCAAGGAAAAGAATGAATCTTTGGAATCTCAAAGAGGGCCTTTAACAAGATGTCAAGCTAAAGTGTTGCCAAACAAGGTCATTAGACATCAAGTGCAAATAAAAAAGTTGTTAATTGGGATGAAGAGATCAAGGATGAAGTATATGAATTGGCTAGATCTTACAATTGTTTTATGGCGCAAATTTACGTCCAAGAAGAGGAGGATTGGAACCGAAGAGGCATATTTTGAAGAAGGTCCTAGTTAGTCCACTTTTTGACTAATATGGCACCTAAAATGTGTCAAAACTTGCAGCCCATGAACTCCTACATAAAACCACGATTTTATAGTATAAAAAGGACTTACTTGATGTCCATGAATGGTAGTCGTGCTAGATGTTGAGGGCAATTTGGTGTCAAGTTGCTTGCAAATTTCCTTCAAGATTTCAGAGATTTCAAGATTCTATCCATGATTGGTTTGGGGCTTATTTCAATATATTATGGACTATATGACTTCCATGTGAGACTATATTTATTGTTTTCCTAGTTAGTTAAGGTTGTGTTTTTCTTTTACTAAGAATTTTGAAATTACTTTCCAAGAATGACTTGGTTTTTGCTTCGTAGTATTTTTCTTTTTCTAAGGTAGTTGAACTTGTTGTCCAAAGTACTCTAGGACTTTATTTACTTGTTTTTTAGGTAGAATTTCGTGACCCCTCTCTATATAAAGGGGTGTATTCTTTGTTTTTAGACTTAGATTATTATAAAAAATATCAATAAAAGTTGTGAGATTTATCTTGCACTCTTGTGTGTGTCTACTCTTGGTTTTATTCTTCAACCTTCAAGACTCAACTTAAGGTGGTAAGATTAAACTCTTTTCGAAATCTTAGATCACTTTTAGGTATTCAAGAAAGGTGATAAGTTTAGGCTTATTATTGTTCTTGTTATTCTAAAGGGCCGGGTTTCAGAATCTATCTCTTATTTTTAAGTCTCTACCAAAGGTGATTAGTTCTTCATTAGCTAATTGTTGTTGTTAGGATTCAACTTCAAGAATAGACTTCTTGAATTCAAGAATTTGTTTCTTGAATTCTATCTATCTTTAATTTTCTGTCTTGTTTGTTTGTTTATTTTCTTTTAGCTTTCACACGTTTTTTGATTTTCTTTAGTAGTTGTTGGACCCCTATCGTGTTGTTATCAAGTGGTATCAAAGCATAGGCTAATCAAGATTTCAATATTTATTCATGTTTAAATAAATTTAAAGGAAAATGGTTAATTAAGTTCTAACATTGGCTTGCCTAGCAAGTGTGGTGTTAGGCGCCATCACGATCCCGAGGGTTGAGAATTTGGGTCGTGACAAGAAAAGCTTCATATAACATGCAAAAAAATAGATACTCTTTTGAGGTTTACGGGAAGAAACTCATTCTTGGGCCTTTGACTCCCTCAAAAATTTGTGAAGACGAAAAGATTGTTAAAGAGAATATGGAAAAATATGAGAGAGGAAAGAATGAGAGGAGTGAGGGAGTACATGTTGACATCCCAAGAGAAAAAAAAAGAGAGATTGTGTTGAGTGAAGAGAGTGTGATGTCAAGGGGGAAAAGAGTAAGCTTGAGAGGAAAGAAAAGAGAGAAGGCCATGAGATAGGAAAAAGCCGTGAGGTTGAGAAACAAGAGGAATTGATTGAAGAAAAATAAAAAAACTTTAGTGAGAGAAAAGAATCTATGGGTGAGGAAAATGTTATTCTTGTGATAAAAGCCAAAGAGAGTGTAAGCAAGAAAAATGTTTCTTTACGTCCTAACAAATTAACTCTTTCTTGTTTTAGTTCTTGTGATTTTGTGCATCCCTTTGTGGAAAGAGCTTTTGAAAGTGGAGGTGAGGCACAAGAGATGGTTGCAAAGGATCCAATCGGATTCCCACATGAATTTTGCGAAATCAATTCTTGTTGGATGGTGGAAGATAAAAGCTTGGTTAATTTATTTGTCGTTGAACCTTTTGACTATTTTGATCCCTGTTTACAAGTTTACATCATGGATTTCCCTAAAGGCATTGCTAAGTTAGAGCCATTGCATAATAGAATAAAAGGTGATGTTGTTCAATTAACAGATAAGTCCAAGTATGGGGTGTTTAATTGATTTATTCACATTCTTGGCCTTTGTAGAACACCTAAGGTATTTTTGGAGGTAATGAACTATACTCTTATTTCTTATGTTGGTGACTTCATAATTTTTGTGGAAGATGATATTTTGATGTATTTCAAGTCATTAACTGTAATATCTAAGTTCAAGTGCAAGAGTAATATACTTCCTTTTGAAATTGAGTATGACATAGATGATTATGTATTCCATCTTGGTGGAAAAAGGAGAGACTTGCTAATGAGTTAAATGTTCTTTCTTCTCTTATTCAAGTGCTTACTGAGTTTTCATATGATAAGTTGCTAGAATGTTAGTTTTGTTGTTCGATGGGAAGTCATTCCTCTAGTCATCTTGATTGTGAGCTAGTAAAAGTGCTTGCTTATAGTAAAGAGGACCTGCATGATTATTGAGACATTAGTGATCATTTGTGACTCTTTCTGTGATAATTTGAGCTATTATGTACAATACATAAATGTTGCGAATATTATTGGGAAAAGTTATAATCATGAGCTTGAATGTATTGAAAATTTTCTTTTGGGAATTATGGGTGCTTCTAACCTTCTTGAGTATTTTTGTGTTTCTTTGAATAGCTTATATGTTGAAGAATCCATTAGATTTGTAATTGATACTTGGCTATATCATAAAAGTGTCTTATTTGATACATGTGGTAGAGATACTTGTTTTAAATGGATGCATGGCCAACATTTTGTAATTTCTTTGGCATGCACATGTTTGGACTACCTTATTGACAAGATCGCATTGCAAATTTCATAATATAGTGCATCAGAGAGAGGTTTTTATTGGAAAAACCTAATTAGGAATAAATTTTATTGCGATGATGATATCCATATGCTTTATAAGGGAGTATTTACACCTATAGGATTTATTGGGTTAAGTGGACAAATTCTCACTATCTTGTTTTATTCCTACCATTTTTTTCAGATTAGTGGATGCCATTTACTAGTGCATGTTTTTCTTTTTCTAACAAGGTTGAAATTCGAGGACGAATTTTCTTCAAGAAGAGTGAAATGATAGCATCCTAGGAAACTCAAATCTATTCAAGGACAAGAATGAAACTTTGAAATCTCAAAGAGGGCCTTTAACAAGATGTCAAGGTAAAGTGTTGCCAAACAAGGTCATTAGACATCAAGTGCAAATAAAGAAGTTGTTAATTGGGATGAAGAGATCAAGGATAAAGGATATTAATTGTCTAGATATTAAAATTATTTTATGGCGCAAATTTATGTCCAAGAAGAGGAGGATTGGAACCCAAGAGACAACTTTTGAAGAAGGTCCTAGTCAGTCCACTTTTTTAACCAATTAGTCACCTAAAATGTGTCCAAAATTGCAGCCCATGAATTCCTACATAAAGCCACGTTTTTATAGCATAAAAAGGACTTACTTGATTTCCAAGAATGGTACAATAGTCGGGCTAGATGTTGAGTGCAAGTTGGTGCCAAGTTGCTTGCAAATTTCCTTCAAGATTTCCAAGAGCCTATAAAAGTATGGCGAAATGTACATGGACTTGCCGGCAACAAGGCCCCAGCTATACCTCAAAAGAAACAACATATACAAAGAAGTCAACATGGACTACACACAGCCTCAGGAGGAAGTGGGGCTCACCAAAACTGCTGAAGGGATGGAGGGAAGGCACCATTATCGGCGATCAACGCTACCTGCTACAGAACCACAGACATCCATTTTAAAGATGTAGTGCCCCCGGCAAAAGGGACATTACTACCATTGAATAGTACTAGTATGTATGAACAAACCTACTCTAGATAGGATAAACATTTAACAATCAAAGACAAAAATAGGGACATCATATGACGATTCACCGAAGCAAGGGAAAACACAAACAAGAATTTCCACATCCCATATCCAGTTTTGCCATCTTTTGGTTAATGTTCTTTTAAGTTCATCTTGTTATTATTATTACTAATCCACCGTGTCGTTGTCACACGGAGTCCGATCTCTACCCGATCAGCTAAGCCATCCTAGGTGAGGGCCGTATAATCATCACATCTCATATCACCGTCGTGGCATGTTCACACGAAGTCGGATATCTGACCGATTGGCTAGGCCATCTCAACAAAACAGTGAGGCTAAAATCATTATCATATCACAATCTTTTGTCTCCATGTGTACGGCATGGAGTCCGATCCCTGCTCGATCGGATAAGCCATCTCACCTAGAACATTCTCCTGTCGATTCATGGATATTTTAGGTCACTTTTATCATTTTCCATCTTTTGATTCCCATCACACATTAGAATCTCTTGATTCATATTTCATGTCCATCCAATCCTTTAATTCATCTTCCATAACAACCCAATTCATTGATTCATGTTTCATATAAATTTAACCCCTTGATTCGTATTTAAAATCATTACAATCTCTCTATTCACATTCATATCAATCCAACCTTTCACATTTACCACACCCATCACATAAGAGGATCACACACATATAAAAATAGGGAAACATGATAATCACAATTTATACACTCAAATAGCATAAGTACATGGTAGTAACATGGAACAACATAGAAGCGAGAATTTCTCAATTAGGCACATAGAACACATAAATTCCATAGAAAATCAATAAGAGAATCATACCCGGAAAGTGATCACAAACGGGTTTATCCTTTGTGGATTAAAGTTAGCCATACATACCTCGAGTCGGGATTTTTCCTTAATTCCTACCACAAATCACCAGACCTTCTAGCACCTTCAATCTAATTCACAATGTGACACATTTAAACTTAGAATTAGGAATCATGAATATGTCTTGAACTCATTTGGGCATTTTATCAAACGCTATGTGTTCCTTTAGATTTCATAACCCCTTTTTAGTGGAAGATTTCTCCAATCTACTTCCCTTTACTAGATTATGGTAAATTAATTACATGCATGCAAGACTCTTAACCCCATCTCCAAGAACTAACCTATGTGCGTTTAATTTTAACAAGAATTTGAGAATTAAGGGTAATGGGGTGGAAACGTACCTCTTATGGTGAAGAAGATGACGTCTTACTCGATCAATTCCAGGCCTAAGTGACGATGGAGAATCAAATTGGTGAAGGTGGGGACTTCCTCTCTCAAGAACTCACTCTTGCTTCTCTCTAATTTACCAGATTTTAGTTAAAAATGAAGGGGATGGGTGTTTTATTAGGATGGGGGTCGGGTTTTAAAATTAGAAAATTAGAAGCCCGATGCAGATTTGCGGTCCGGAGTGTGATCGCATTCCGATTATGCGATTCGCAAACCTGCCGCATCATTGGCCCTCAGATGGGCCAAAAAGAGAAGCAGACTGCCCATGTATGTGGAAACTATGTGATCTGCATACCTGGTATGCGATTGTATAGTGCGACCCATAACTCCCTCTACAAGAATATAGGTGCCAGAATGCGACAACTTTGCGGCCCACATTCATTAAATGCGATCGCATTTTGGATCGCATAACTGTCCTCAAAATGGACAGTAGATTGTCCAAGTATGCTACCACTATGCGGTTCGCATACCTGATCTGTGATCGCATAGTGGACTGCAAATCTGCACAAATTTGAGAAATCAAATCCTCTACGTCCTGGCGTACTTTTCACCAAAATGGTCTGATTTGAGAATTCCTACTATTATATCAACATGGGGACCTATCCGGGCATTATTTTTAGTTAAAATTTTTATGGGTCTTTACATCCTCCCCCACTTAAAATCATTCGTCCTCGAATGAGGATCGGGGAATCACTTGGGTATGAAAACAGAAAATGCCAACCCCCAATTTTCATTATCTCCGATATTTAGCTGAGCCTTATGTCCCTTCAACATTCCTATTCATCTTGCCTTGTCTTGGGCACTGCAGTGGACTGATTATCCTATATATAATATCTACTCTAAATATTAAGAGGATAGAGGGTCTCCCTTCCATAGATTCGATTGGGATTTTCTAAAAATTTTGCCAGAGTTTCCGTTGTAAATAGGCCTATCAACCTGTTAGAGGGCCCCCGAAACACAGTTCAACAAGTTCCACATACTTTCAGTTACTTCACAAGTTACACATAGTTCAGTTAACACAACGAATTGCATAGAATTCAGTTACTACAATGAGTTTCACATAATTCAACTAACACAATACATACAAATATGGCACAAAGTTGTGAAGTCATAAGAGAAGGGGGATTAGGGGAGTGGGGTGGCCAGGCACAAAATATGACAGAACTGAAATTACATAGAGATGACAACATTCATAACAACTACCTGGCTTATTCAAACAAATGAGTGTATTTATCTTTCATTTCATTTTCCGCTTCCTCAACTTGTTGATTCCGCCATAACAATTTAACCGAAGAAATCTCCTTGTTTCTCAGCTTACGACTCTGCCTATCAAGAATAGCAACCGGAACCTCTTCATATGACAATTCTTCATTAACTTCAACGGTATCAACCAACACGATGATAGATGGATCTCCAATTACCTTCTTTAACATGGACACACGAAACACCGGGTGCACTAATGACATTTCAGGGGGCAACTCCAGCCTATATGCCACATGTCCTATCCTCTAAGCGATCCTATTTGGCCTAACATACCTTGGGCTCAATTTCCCTTTCTTTCCAAACCGCATGAATCCCTTCATGGGAGATACCTTCAATAATACCCAATTATCTACATGGAACTCCAACTCCCTGCGACGAACGTTCGAATAGGATTTCTGACGACTCTGAGAAGTTTTCAACCGCTCCTTTATGATTCCAACCTTCTCCGTAGCTTGATGCACAAGATCCGGTCCTAGAAGTTCTGCCTCTCCAACCTCGAACCATCCAATCGGAGACCTACACCTTCTTCCACACATAGCCTCAAATGGGGCCATCTGAATACTAGCATAGAAACTGTTGTTGTAAGAAAATTCTATGAGTGGCAAATGATCATCCAAGCTCGTAACATGTCCTCGAGCGTCTGAATAGTCCGCTCTGCTTGTCCATTAGTATGCGGGTGGAAAGTTGTGCTGAGGTTAACTAGTGTACCCAAACCTTGCTGAAATTTCTTCCAAAAGTTAGTTGTGAATTGGGCCCCTCTATCAGAGATAATAGAAACTGGAGTGCCATCGAGCCTGACTATTTCTTTGATATACAAGTGAGCATATTCCTCTGCAGTGTCGGTGGACTTGACTGGAAAGAAATGTGCTGACTTCGTGAGCCGATCAACTATTACCCAAATTGAGTCAAACTTACGCGAAGTGCGGGGTAACCCTACCACATAATCCATATTGATTATCTCCCACTTCCACATTGGTATTTCTATAAGCTGTGCCAACCCACCGGGCCTCTGATGCTCGGCCTTTACTTGCTGACAGTTCGGACACCTAGCCACAAAGTCCGCCACACCCCTTTTCATACCATCCAACAAATAAATCTCCTTTAGATCATGATACATTTTTGTAGAACCTGGGTGTACGAAATATCTAGCATTGTGAGCCTCTGACATTATCCTCTCCCGAAGATCGTCCACATCCAGAACACATAGCCTCCCTTGACACCGCAAGACATCGACACCATTGCCGAGTGAAAAAGCTGTGGTCATGTGACTTAGAATTTCCACTCTTAACCACGCCAATGCTGAATCATTGAATTGCTTTTCCTTGACTTCCTCCATAAGCAAAGATTCTGCTCCGTTATGCACCACAACACTCCCTTCCTCTGAGGCCGAAAGATAAACCCCCACACTGGCCAACTGGTAAACCTCTCGAGCCAAAGGCCTCTAACGTACTTCTAAATGATCCAAACTACTAATGGATTTCCGACTGAGAGCGTCTGCCACCACATTCTCCTTCACTAGATGATACAAGATATTCATATCATAATCCTTGAGCAATTCCAACCACCTCCTCTGCCTCATGTTCAATTCCTTCTGTTTGAATAAATACTGAAGACTCTTGTGGTATGTGAACACGTCCATATGGACCCCATAAAGATAATGCCGCCATATTTTCAATGCAAAAACAACCGGTGCGAGCTCCAAATCATGCGTCGGATAATTCTTTTCGTGATTCTTGAGTTGCCTTGAAGCATACGCTATAACTTTACCACATTGCATCAACGCACACCCCAGGCCAACCCTTGAAGCATCACAATACACCATAAACCCCTTTGTACCCTCTGGCAAGGTCAACACTTGCGCCGAAGTCAATCTCGATTTCAATTCCTGGAAACTCCTTTCACAATCATCGGACCACTGGAACTTGATCGCTTTCTGCATCAGCTTAGTCAGTGGGGAGGCAAGAGGTGAGAATCCTTCCACGAACCTCCGATAATATCCAGCTAGACCCAAGAAACGTCAAATCTGTGTCGGGGTCGTTGGTCTAGGCCAATCCTTCACCGCTGCGATTATTTGGGGATCAACCCGAATCCCTTCCGTGGAGACAACATGGCCCTAGGTAACTGATTCTAGCCAAAACTCGCATTTTGAGAACTTTGCATACAACTGGTGTTGATGAAGAGTCTGCAGAACTGCCCTAAGGTGATTAGCATGATCTTCCTGACTTCGCGTATACACAAGGATATCGTCAATGAAAACTATCAAGAAAGAGTCAAGAAATGGCTTGAAGACCCGATTCATAAGATCCATAAAAGTTGCTGGGGCGTTTGTCACTCCAAAAGACATTACCAAGAATTTGAAGTGCCCATATCGCGTCCTGAAGGCGGTCTTTAGTTGGTGATACCGAGACCGTAAATCAATCTTTGAGAAGAACCTAACACCTCGCAATTGGTCGAACAAATCATCTACCCGAGGCAATGGGTATTCGTTTTTTATTGTGACCTTGTTGAGCTACCGATAATCAATACACATTCGCAGAGACCCATCTTTCTTCCTTGAAAAAAGAACCGGTGCGCCCCAAGGCGACACACTTGGCCGAGTGAAACCCTTTTCTAGAAGATCTCTCAACTGTTCCATTAACTCTTTAAATTCTACTGGCGCCATCTTGTAGGGTGGAATAGATATTGGCTGCGTATCTGAAAATACATCAATCCCGAAATCGATCTCTCTATTTGGTGGAATCCCAGGAAGCTCATCCAGAAAAAAACATCAAGAAATTCGTTCACAACAGGCACGGACTCGGGAGCAAGCACCTCTGAAGTGGTGTATGTGATGTTCGACTATAATTATATATTTTTAGTGCATTACTTACCTTACATTTAGGTGATTTAATGCTAAATTGTAGTATATCTGTACTTAATTGAGTTTATTTTATGTGTAGGTACATTGGCGAGAGATTACTGAGCAAAAATAATGAAATTGGAGAAAACTATTTATTGGAACATTCAAACGTATCCATACTAATTGGAAGGGGAGTTGTCTTTGTTAATAAATTAATTACAATAAAATGAGATGAATATGAAGTGAAAATAAAGAAAGGAGACAATGATCATACTTGCGTGTGCGTTTGGACGCAACAGTCTGCAACCCGGACCAAATGGTAGATGCACCTTTTTTCTGATAATCTGTGAGGCCTTAAGGTAGGAAATAAAGCTACCTCTTGGCACAATATTATTCCCCTCCCACTCAATAGCTGGATGATTAGGAAACTCAAGCCTCATAATTCAAGTTCGGCAGTCAAGTTTAGCAAAGCACGAATAGAGCCATTCCATCCCCATAATTACATCAAAATCTACCACTCCTAGCTTAATAAGATAGTCCGTGGTATCCCAACAACACCGTGACAAAAAAATTCCTATAGACTCTCGCGGTCGTAATAGATTCACCAACCGGGGTCGACACTGAGAATGGCTTATGAAGCTGTTCGGGTTCTATCCAAAGATTGGAAGCAATAAAAGGAGTGACAGATGATAAGGAACACCCGGGATCAATAAGAGCATATACATCATGAGATTGAACAGTCAGAATACCTATGACAACATCTGGAGAAGCCTCCGCACGCTGACGACCGCTCAGGGCATAGAATCGACTAGGTCCTCCCCGACCCCGTGCACCCTCCCTAGCTGCACCACGCCCTGCTAATGATAAAGGGCCTCAAGATGGAGGGCGTGCTGGGGATGTAGCAGCTAAAGAACTGGATGGCTGGGCGATACCCCAACCTGCTCCATAGCTGGAGGAAGGCAGTCTCTCTGAATGTGACCTCTTACCCCACATCCATAACATACCGGCCGATCTAAATAACAAGACCTTGAATTAAACCTCTCATACTTGGGGCATAAGGCCCCTGCTGCTGCTGGAACCTTCCACCTGAACGACCCGGGTGATGGAACTCCCTGCTACCGGAACTGGCCCTGAAACGACATCCCTGATGATGAAGATGATGATGACGACGAGCTGGCTGGGGCACTAGCTGAAGACTGGGCATAAGAGTGGGATGACCGTGATGACCCTCTCCCAATGACTAGTCTCCCTCCTCCAAATGAACCTCTAGGGTTGGCCGCTGACCGGGCCCTACTACTACTTTCTCGCTCCATTCTTAGCTTCAACTTCCGAGCCTCTGTAGCCTAGGCGAATCCCACAATCTTCTCATAATTCATATCGGAATGCAGAGCAGCTGTAGCAGCTTTATTGAAAACCAATGGACCAACGCCTTGTACAAACCGACAAACTCTCGCCTCCATAGTCGGCACCATGTGAATAACATACTTGGACAGGCGCAAAAACTCCATATGGTACTCCCACACACTCCTATTACCCTACTCGAGGACCTTGAACTCTGTAGCACGGGCTGCCCTAGTCTCAGCCGGTAAGAAATGATCCATGAAAGCACCCGCAAACTCAGCCCATCTCGCCGGAGCGCTCCCCTCCCCACGGGAGTCCTCCCACATCTCGAACGAAGAATATGCCGCTCCTTTCAAGCGATAGGAAGATAAATCTACCCCTTCCGTCTCAGTAGCACGCATGACTCGGAGGGCCTTGTATATTTCGTCGATAAAATCCTAAGGGATCAGCCTCGAGGTCAGTACTTGTGAACTCCGGAGGGGCTAACTGTAGAAACCGGTTGACTCTGGAACCTGAAGAATCCCCTTACTCACTAGAGGAGGCGGGGGCAATATTTGATCTCTGGGCCTGAGAGGCCACTAGCTGTGTCAACATCTGAATAGCTCCCCTAAGGTTCCCATCAGAAATACCAGGACCGGAAATTGGAGCTGGAGGGGGATCGGGAATATCAGCGGGAGGGATCGTGGCTCCCTCCGCTGGAGCAGGAACTCGAATAGTGTGGCCAGGAACGGAGGAGTGAGTCTGATTCATGGTCAGGGGATTATCCTCGCCCGCATCAACAAATCGAGAATTTATGGCTACACTTGGGGTGGCATCGGCCTCTAGGCCGAGCAGAGCTTTCTTCCTGGGTGCCATTTTACTGAAAGTTGAAAATGTGAACGAGTTAGAGAGAAACAACCTCACCTTTCACTCCATCGCACGATACAGAATAACAATGAAGAGTAGTATTCCTAAAGGTCCATGCAGCCCCCTAATTATAGATGTGGTCGACAACTTGCCGATAAGAAAGCTCTACTAGACATGGCTCCGAGACATCCTAGGACACTTTTAACCCTTAGGCTCTGATACAAAGTTTGTCACGCCCCAAAATCGAGGGACGAGTCTGGCGCCTAACCGAATGAACCCGGTCAAGCGAACATGATTTGCCTTCCCTACCCGACACGTTTCCCCGTGGTTATAGCATACATTACTTATATAAAATAGCAAGGGACAATCAAAATGTGTATTCACAACATAAAGTTCATTCTTCATCTTTTAACGTTTTAACATTAGACCTTCCCAAAACATACATACTAAATACAACATTTCCGATACGAGACCATGATTACGAGTAAGTGCAACCACTACCCAAAACATATTTACAACCCATGTCTATGGAGGCTCTAAGAGTATGGAGAAATGTACATGGACTTGCCGGGATCAAAGATCCTGGCTATACCTAAAAAGAAACAATATATACAAAGAAGTGAAAATGGACTACACACAGCCCTGGAGGAAGTGGGGCTCACCAGAACTGCTGAAGGGATGGAGGGAAGGCACCACTATCGGCGATCAGCGCTACCTGCTACAGAACCACCTATATCCATTTTAAAGATGTAGCGCCCCCAGGCAAAGGGACGTTAGTACCATTGAATAGTATTAGTATGTACGAACAAACCTACTCTAGATAGGATAAACATTTAATAGTCGAAGACACAAATAGGGACATCATATGACGATTCACCGAAGCAAGGGAAAACACAAACAAGAATTTCCACATCCCACATCAAGTTTTGCCATCTTTTGGTTAATGTTCTTTTAAGTTCATCTTGTTATTATTATTATTACTGATCCCACCAATAAATCTTCTTGAGTCCCCCACACCCCTTTTCATGCCATCCCACCAATAAATCTCCTTGAGATCGTGATACATTTTCGTAGAATCTGGGTGTACGGAATATCTAGAATTGTAAGCCTCTGCCATTATCCTCTCCCGAAGATCCTCCGCATCTGGAACACATAGCCTCCCTTGACACCACAAGACACCATCACCATTGCCGAGTGAAAAAGTTGTGGCCCTATGAATTAGAATTGCCTCTCTTAACCGCGCTAATGCTGGATCATTGAATTTCTTTTCCTTGACTTCTGCCACAAGCGAAGATTTTGCTCCGTTATGCACCACAACACTCCCTTTGTCTGAAGCCGAAAGACAAACCCCCAGACTGGACAACTAGTAAACCTCTCGAGCCAAAGGCCTCTAACCTGCTTCTAAATGAGCCAAACTACCCATGGATTTCCGACTTAGAGCGTCTACCACCACATTCGCCTTCCTTGGATGATACAAAATATTCATATCATAATCCTTGAGCAATTCCAACCACCTCCTCTGCCTCAAGTTCAATTCCTTTTGTTTGAATAAATACTGAAGACTCTTGTGGTATGTGAACACGTCCACATGGACCCCATAAAGATAATGCCGCTATATTTTCAATGCAAAAACAACCGCTGCGAGCTTCAAATCATGCGTCGGATAATTCTTTTCGTGATTCTTAAGCCACCTTAAAGAATTCGCTATAACCTTACCACATTGCATCAACACACACCCCAGACCAACCCTTGAAGCATAACAATACACCACAAACCCTTTTCTACACTCTGGCAAGGTCAACACTGGCGCCGAAGTAATTCTCGATTTCAATTCCTAGAAACTCCTTTCACAATCATCGGACCACTGGAACTTGATCGCTTTCTGCGTCAACTTAGTCAATGGGGAGGCGAGAGTAGAGAATCCTTCCATGAACCTCCGATAATATCGATCTAAACCCAAGAAACAGTGAATCTGGGTCTGGGTCGTTGGTCTAGGACAATCCTTCACCACTATGATCTTTTGGGGTCAACCTGAATCCCTTCCCTGGAGACAACATGGCCTAAAAAGGTAACGAATTCTAGCCAAAACTCGCATTTTGAGAACTTTTCATACAACTGGTGCTGATGAAGAGTTTGCAGAACTGCCATGAGGTGATTAGCATAATCTTCCTGACTTCGCAAATACACAAGGATATCATCAATGAAAACTATCACGATAGAGTCGAGAAATGGCTTGAAGACCTGATTCATAAGATCCAAAAAAGCTGTTGGGTGTTGGTCAGCCCAAAAGACATTACTAAGAATTTGAAATGCCCATATCGCGTCCTGAAGGCGGTCTTAGGATTTTCCTGCTCCCTGATCTTTAGTTTGTGATACCCGGACCGTAAATCAATCATTGAGAAGAACCTAACACCTTGCAATTGGTCGAACAAATCATCTACCAGAGACTATGGTATTTGTTTTTTATGGTGAACTTGTTGAGCTGCCGATAATCAATACACATTCGCAGAGACCTATCTTTCTCCCTGACAAAAAGAACTGGTGCGCCCCAAGGCGACACACTTGGCCGAATGAAACCCTTTTCTAGAAGATCTCTCAACTGCTCGTTTAACTCCCTTCATTCCCCTGGTGCCATTCTGTATGTTGGAATAGATATTGGTTGCGTATATGGTAATACATCAATCACGAAATCGATCTCTATCTGGTAGAATCCCAGGAAGCTCATCCGGAAAAATATTAAGAAATTCGTTCACAACAGGCACCGACTCGGGAGCAGGCACCTCTCAAGTGGTGTCCGCAACTCGGACCAAATGGTAGATGCACCCTTTTCTGATCATCTTTGAGGCCTTAAGGTAGGAAATAAACCTACCTCTTGGCACAATATTATTCCCCTCCCACTCAATAGCTGGTTGATTAGGAAACTCAAGCCTCATAATTCTGGTTCGGCAGTCAAGTTTAGAAAAGAATGAATAGAGCCAATCCATCCCCATAATTACCTTAAACTCTACCATTCCTAGCTCAATAAGATCGGCCGTGGTATCCCGACCACACACCGTGACAACATAATTCTTATAGACTCTCGCGGTCGTAATAGATTCACTAACCGGAGTAGACAATGGGAATGGCTCATGAAGCTGTTCGGGTTCTATCCCAAAATTCGAAGGAATAAAAGGAGTGACATATGATAAGGAAGACCCGGGATCAATAAGAGCATATACATCATGAGATTGAACAGTCAGAATACCTGTGACAACATCTAGAGAAGGCTCCGCACTGTGACGACCACTCAGGGCATATAACCAACTAGGTCCTCCCTTACCCCGTTCACCACCCCTAGCTGCACCACGCCCTGATAAAGCTGAAGGGCCTCGAGTTGGAGGGCGTCCTGAGGATGTAGCAGCTGAAGAACTGGATGGCTGGGCGATACACCAACCTGCTCCCTGGCTGGAGGAAGGGCAGTCTCTCTGAATGTGACATCTTACCCCGCATCCATAACATACCGGCCGGTCCAAATAACAAGAACCAGAATGAAACCTCTCACACTTGGGGCATAGGCCCCTGCTGCTACTGGAACATTCCACCTGAATGACCCGACTGATGGAACCCCCTGCTACCGGAAATGGCCCCGAAACAACCTCCCTAATGATGATGATGATGACGAACTAGTGGCGGGGCACTAGCTCAAAACTGGGCACAATACTGGGATGGCCCTGATGACCCTCTCCCAAGGACTGGTCTCCCTCCTCCAAATGAACCTCCAAGGTTGCCCGCTGACCCGACACTACTACTAATTTCTCGCTCCATTCTTAGCTTAAACATCCGAGACTCTGTAGCATGGGCGAATCCCACTATCTTCCCATAATTCATATCGGAATATAGAGCAGTTGTAGCAGCTTCTTTGAAAACCAAGGGACCAAGGCCCTGTACAAACCGACGAACTCTCGCCTCCATAGTCGGCACCATGTGAATAGCATACTTGGACAGGCGCACAAACTCCATATGGTACTCTCACACACTGCTATTACCCTGCAGGAGGACCTCGAACTCTGTAGCACGGGCTTCCCTAGTCTCGGAAGGCAAGCAATTATCCATGAAAGTGTCCACAAACTCATCCCATCTCGCCGGAGGGCTCTCCTCCCCACGGGAGTCCTCCCACATCTAGAACAAAGAATATGCGGCGCCTTTTAAGCGATATGAAGCTAACTCTACCCCCTCAATCTCAGTAGCACGCATGACTCGGAGGGTCTTGTATATTTCATAGATAAAATCATGAGGATCAACCTCAAGGTCAGTACTTGTGAACTCCGGATGGGCTAACTGAAGAAACCGGTTAACTCAAGAACCTGAGGAATTCCCTTGCTCACTAGAGGAGGCGGGAAATATTTGATATCTAAGCCTGAGAGGCCACTAGCTTTGTCAACATATGAATAGCTCCCCTAAGGTTCCCATCAGAAATACCGGGACCGGAAGCAGGAGCTGGAGGGGGATCAGAAATATCAGCGGGAGGGATCGTGGCACCTTCCACTGGGCAGGAACTGGAATAGTCTAGCCAGGAACGGAGGAGTCAGGCTGATTCATTGTCGGTGGATTATTTTCGCCCGCACCAACAGATTGAGAATTTATGGCCACACTTGGGGTGGCACCGGCCTCTAGGCCGAGCAGAGCTTTCTTCCTGTGCGCTATTTACTGAAAGTTGAAACAATGCATGAGTTAGAAAGATACAACCTCACCTTTCACTCCATCGCACGACACAGAATAACTATGAAGAGTAGTATTCCTAAATGTCCATGTAGCCCGGTAATTATAGATGTGGTCGACAACTTACCAATACGAAGGGCTCTACTAGACACGACTCCGAGACATCCTAGGACACTTTTACACCTTAGGCTTTGATATCAAGTTTGTCACGCCCCAAAATCGTGGGACGGGAGTGGCGCCTAACCGAATGAACCCGGTCAAGTGAACCTGATTCGCCTTCCCTACCCCACCCATTTCCCCGTGGTTATAGCATACATTACTTATATAAAATAGCAAGAGACAATCAAAAGGTGTATTCAGAACATAAAGTCCATTCTTCATCTTTTAACGTTTTAACATTAGACCTTCCCAAAACATACATTCTAAATACAACATTCCTGATACGGGACCACGATTAAGAGTAAGTACAATCACTAGCCAAAAAATATTTACAACCCACATAATGTCCACAGACCCTCTAAGAGTATGGAGAAATGTACATGGACTTGCCGGGATCAAAGATCCCGGCTATACCTAAAAAGAAACAATATATACAAAGAAGTGAAAATGGACAACACACAGCCCTGGAGGAAGTGGGGCTCACCAGAACTGCTGAAGGGATGGAGGGAAGGCACCACTATCGGCGATCAGCGCTACCTGCTACAGAACCACCTATATCCATTTTAAAGATGTAGCGCCCCCAGGCAAAGGGACGTTAGTACCATTGAATAGTATTAGTATGTACGAACAAACCTACTCTAGATAGGATAAACATTTAATAGTCGAAGACACAAATAGGGACATCATATGACGATTCACCGAAGCAAGGGAAAACACAAACAAGAATTTCCACATCCCACATCAAGTTTTGCCATCTTTTGGTTAATGTTCTTTTAAGTTCATCTTGTTATTATTATTATTACTGATCCCACCAATAAATCTTCTTGAGTCCCCCACACCCCTTTTCATGCCATCCCACCAATAAATCTCCTTGAGATCGTGATACATTTTCGTAGAACCTGGGTGTACGGAATATCTAGAATTGTAAGCCTCTGCCATTATCCTCTCCCGAAGATCCTCCACATCCGGAACACATAGCCTCCCTTGACACCACAAGACACCATCACCATTGCCGAGTGAAAAAGTTGTGGCCCTATGAATTGGAATTGCCTTTCTTAACCGCGACAATGCTGGATCATTGAATTTCTTTTCCTTGACTTCTGCCACAAGCGATGATTTTGCTCCGTTATGCACCACAACACTCCCTTCGTCTGAGGCCGAAAGACAAACCCCCAAGCTGGCCAACTGGTAAACCCTTCGAGCCAAAGGCCTCTGACCTACTTCTAAATGAGCCAAACTACCCATGGCTTTCGGACTGAGAGCGTTTTCTACCACATTCTCCTTCCCTAGATGATACAAGATATTCATATCATAATCCGTAAGCAATTCCAACCACTTCCTCTTCCTCAAGCTCAATTCCTTTTATTTGAATAAATACTTAAGACTCTTGTGGTATGTGAACACGTCCACATGGACCCCATAAAGATAATGCCGCCAGATTTTCAATGCAAAAACAACCGATGCGAGCTCCAAATCATGCGTCGAATAATTCATTTCGTGATTCTTGAGCTGCCTTGAAGCATACGCTGTAACCTTACCACATTGCATCAACACACACCCCAGACCAAACCTTGAAGCATGACAATAGACCACAAAGCCCTCTGTACCCTCTGGCAAGGTCAACACTGGCGCCGAAGTCAATCTCGATTTCAATTCCTGGAAACTGCTTTCACAATCATCGGACCACTGGAACTTGATCGCTTTTTGCGTCAGCTTAGTCAATGGGGAGGCGAGAGTAGAGAATCCTTCCGTGAACCTCCGATAATATCCAGCTAAACCCAAGCAACAACGAATCTGTGTCGGGGTCGTTGGTCTAGGCCAAATCTTCACTGCTGCGATCTTTTGGGGATCAACCCGAATCCCTTCCCTGGAGACAACATGGCCAAAAAAGGTAACTAATTCAAGCCAAAATTTGCATTTTGAGAACTTTGCATACAACTGGTGCTGATGAAGAGTCTACAAAACTGGCCTGAGGTGATTAGCATGATCTTCCTGACTTCGCGAATACACAAGGATATCGTCAATGAAAACTATCACGAAATAGTCGAGAAATGGCTTGAAGACCCGATTCATAAGATCCATAAAAGTTGCTGGTGTGTTGGTCAGCACAAAAGACATTTCCAAGAATTCGAAGTGCCCATATCGCGTTCTGAAGGCGGTCTTAGGAATATCCTGCTCCTTGATCTTTAGTTGGTGATACCCGGACCGTAAATCAATCATTGAGAAGAACCTAGCACCTTGCAATTGGCCGAACAAATCATCTACCCGAGGCAATGGGTATTTGTTTTTGATGGTGATCTTGTTGAGCTCCCGATAATCAATACACATTCGCAGAGACCCATCTTTCTTCGTGACAAAAAGAACCGGTGCCCCTCAAGTTGACACGCTTGGCTGAATGAAACCCTTATCTAGAAGATCTCTCAACTGCTCCTTTAACTCCCTCAATTCCGCTGGCGCCATCCTGTAGGGTGGAATATATATTGGCAACGTATCTGGCAATACATCAATCGCGAAATCGATCTCTCTATCTGGTGGAATCCCAGGAAGCTCATCCGAAAAAACATCAAGAAATTCGTTCACAACAGGCACGAACTCGGGAGCAGGCACCTCTGAAGTTGTGTTCGCAACCCGGACCAATTGGTAGATGCACCCTTTTCTGATCATCTTTGGGCCTTAAGGTAGGAAATAAACCTACCTCTTGGCACAATATTATTCCCCTCCCACTCAATAGCTGGTTCATTAGGAAACTCAAGCCTCATAATTCTAGTTTGATAGTCAAGTTTAGCAAAGCACGATTAGAGCTAATCCATCCCCATAATTACATCAAAATCTATCATTCCTAGCTTAATAAGATCGGCCGTGGTATCCCGACCACACACCATGACAACACAATTCCTATAGACTCTCGCGGTCGTAATAGATTCACCAACCGGAGTCGACACTGAGAACGGGTCATGAAGCTGTTCGGGTTCTATCCCAAAATTCGAAGCAATAAAAGGAGTGACATATGATAAGGAAGACCCGGGATCAATAAGAGCATATAAATCATGAGATTAAACAGTCAGAATACCTGTCACAACATTTGGAGAATCCTTCGCACTGTGACGACCACTGAAGGCATAGAACTGACTAGGTCCTCCTCGACCTCGTGCACCACCCCTAGCTGCACCACGCCCTGTTGATGCTGAAGGGCCTCGAGCTGGAGGGCATGGTGAGGATGTAGGAGCTGAAGAACTAGATGGCTAGGTGATACCCCAACCTTCTCCCTGGCTGCAGGAAGGGCAGTCTCTATGAATGTGACCTCGTACCACGCATCCATAACATATCGGCCGGTCCAAATAACAAGACCTAGGATGAAACATCTCACACTTGGGGCATAGGCCTCTCTGCTGCTTCTGGAACCTTCCACCTGAATGACCTGGTTGATGGAACCCCCTACAACCGGAACTGGCCCCAAAACGACCTCCCTACTGATGATGATGATGACGAACTAGTGGTGGGGCCCTAGCTGAAGACTGGGCATAAGACTGGGATGACCTTGATGACCCTCTCCCAAGGACTGGTCTCCCTCCTCCAAATGAACCTCCAGGGTTGCCCGCTGACCGGGCCCTACTACTACTTTCTCGCTCCATTCTTAGCTTCAACTTTCGAGCCTCTATAGCCTGGGCGAATCCCAAAATCTTCCCATAATTCATATCGCAATGCAGAGCAGCTCTAGCAGCTTCATTGACAACCAAGGGACCAAGGCCCTGTACAAACCGACGAATTCTTGCCTCCATAGTCGGCACCATGTGAATAGCAAACTTGGACAGGTGCACAAACTCCATATGGTACTCCCACACACTCCTATTACCCTGCTTGAGGACCTCGAACTCTGTAGCACGGTCTGCCCTAGTCTCAGCAGGCAAGAAATGATCCATGAAAGCATCTGCAAACTCATCCCATCTCGCCGGAGGGCTCCCCTCCCCACGGGAGTCCTCCCACATGTCGAACCAAGAATATGCCGCTCCCAATAAGCGATAAGAAGCTAACTCTACCCCCTCTGTCTCACTAGCACGCATGACTCGGAGGGTCTTGTCCATTTCGTTGATAAAACCCTGAGGATCAACCTAGGGGTTAGAACCTGTGAACTTCGGAGGGGCTAACTGAAGAAACCGGTTAACTTAGGAACCTGAAGAATTCCCTTGCTCACTAGAGGAGGCGGGCAATATTTGATCTCTAGGCCTGAGAGGCCACTAGCTGTGTCAACATCTGAATAGCTCCCCTAAGGTTCCCATCAGAAATACCGAGACCAGAAGCTAGAGCTGGAGGGGGATTAGGAATATCAGCGGGAGGGATCGTGGTACCCTCCGTTGGAGCATGAACTGGAATAGTCTGGCCAAGAACAGAGGAGTCAGGCTGATTCATGGTCGGGGGATTATCCTCGCCCACACCAACAGATTGAGAATTTATGGCCTCACTTGGGGTGCATTGGCCTCTAGGCCGAGCAGAGCTTTCTTCCTGGGTGCCTTTTACTAAAAGTTGAAACAATGCACGAGTTAGAGAGAAATAACCTCACCTTTTACTCCATCGCACGATACAGAATAACAATGAAGAGTAGTATTCCTAAATGTCCTTGCAGCCCCCTAATTATAGATGTGGTCGACAACACGCCGATAATAAGGGCTCTACTAGACAAGGCTTCGAGACATCCTATGACACATTTAAACCTAATGCTCTGATACCAAGTTTGTCACGCCCCAAAATCGAGGGACGGGACCGGCGCCTAACCGAATGAACCCGGTCAAGCAAACTTGATTTGCATTCCCTACCCGATGCGTTTCCCCATAGTTATAGAATACAATGCTTATATAAAATAGCAAGAGACAATCAAAACGTGTATTCACAACATAAAGTCCATTCTTCATCTTTTAACGTTTTAACATTAGACCTTCCCAAAACATACATACTAAATACAACATTCCAGATACGGGACATGATTACAAGTAAGTACAACCACTACCCAAAATATATTTACAACCCACATAAGGCCCCGGCTATACCTCAAAAGAAACAACATATACAAAGAAGTCAATATGGACTATACACAACCCCGGGAGGTAGTGGGTCTCACCAGAACTGCTGAAGGGATGGAGGGAAGGCACCAATATCGGCGATCAGCGCTACCTGCTACTGTACCACCTACATCCATTTTAAAGATGTAGCCCCCCGACAAAAGGGATGTTAGTACAATTGAATAGTACTAGATGAATGAAAAAACCTACTTTAGATAGGATAAACATTAAACAGTCAAAGACACAAATAGGGACATCATATGATGATTCACCGAAGCAAAGGAAAACACAAACAAGAATTTCCACATCCCACATCCCGTTTTGCCATCTTTCGGTTAATGTTCTTTTAAATTCATCTTGTTATTATTATTACTGATCCACCATGCCGTTGACGCATGGAGTCTAATCTCTGCCCGATCGACTAAGCCATCCTAGGTGAGGCTCGTATAATCATCACATCTCATATCACCACTGTGGCATGTTCACACGGAGTCCGATCTCTGCACAATCGGCTAGGCCATCTCAACTAAAACTGTGAGGCTAAAATCATCTTCATATCACAATTTATTGTCTCCATGTGTACAGCATGGAGTCCGATCCCGGCCCGATCAAATAAGCCATCTCACCCTAGGACATTCTACTGTCGATTCATGGATGTTTTAGGTCACTTTTATCATTTTCCATCTTTTTATTTCCATCACACATCATTTCATTCTTTGTCTCATCTTTCATATCATTAGAATCTCTTGATTCATATTTCATGTAAATCCAATCCTTTAATTCATCTTCCATAACAACCCAATTCATTGATTCATCTTTCATATCAATTTAACCCCTTGATTCGTATTTCAAATAATTACAATCTCTCTATTCACATTTCATATCAATCCAATCTTTCACATTTACCACACCATCACATAAGAGGATCGCACACATAGTGAAAGAGGGAAACATGATAATCACAATTTATACACTTAAATAGCATAACAACATGGTAGTAACATGGAACAACATAGAAGCGAGAATTTCTCAATTAGGCACATAGAACACATAAATTCCATAGAAAATCAACAAGAGAATCATACCCGGGGTTTATCCTATGAGAAATAGAGTTAGCCATACATACCTCGAGTCGGGATTTTTCCTTAATTCCTACCACAAATCACCGGACCTTCTAGCACCTTCAATCTAATTCACAATGTGACACATTTAAACTTATATTTAGGAATCATGAACATGTCTTGAACTCATTTGGGCATTTTATCAAACTCTATGTGTTCCTTTAGATTTCATAACCCCTTTTTAGTGGAAGATTTCTCCAACCTACGTCCCTTTACAAGATTATGGTAAATTAATTACATGCATGCAAGACACTTAACCCCATCTCCAAGAACTAACCTATGTGTGTTCCATTTTAATTAGAATTTGAGAATTAAGGGTAATGGTGGAAGCTTACCTCTTATGGTGAAGAAGATGATTCTTACTCGATCAATTCCAGGCCTGAGCGACGATGCAGAATCAAATTGGTGAAGGTGGGGACTTCCTCTCTCAAGAACTCACTCTTGCTTATCTCTAATTTACCAAATTTTAGTTAAAAATGAAGGGGATGGATGTTTTATTAGGTTGGGGGTCGGGTTTTAAAAATAGAAAATTAGAAGCCCGATGCAAGTTTGCGGTCCGGAATGCGATCGCAATCCGTTTATGCGGTGCAAACCTGCCGCATAATTGGCCCTCAACTGGGATAATAAGATAAGTACACTGACCAGGTATGCGGCAACTATGCGATCCGCATACCTATTATGCGATCGCATAGTGTGCCACATAACTCCCTCCGCAAAAATATAGGTGCTCGAATGCGACAACTATGCGGCTCGCATTCATGAAATGCGATCACATTTTGGGCTGCATAGTTGTCCTCAAAATGGATAGTAGGCTATCCAAGTATGCGACCACTATGCGGTCTGCATACCTGATCTTCGGTCGCATAGTGGACCGCAGATCCACACAAATCTGAGAAATCAAATCCTCTACGTCCTGGGGTACTTTTCACTCCAAAATGGTCCAATTTGAGAATTCCTACTGTTATATCAACATGGGGACCTCTCCGGGCATCATTTTTAGTTAAACGTTTTTACAGGTCTTTACAAAAGTAAATCCTATTGGTCTTAAATGATACAAGGATATATAAGAGTGGTTAACAAGTATTACAAGTTAAACAAATCAAGGATGTTGTAACCCGTATTTTCGAGTAAATCTAGAGGTGCTTAATATTCTCAAGAGACTTTATTTTAAGGAATTTGAATCATATAATTCATATCATAAGTCTTGAAGTCAAACGAGTTATGAAACAAAAGTCGAAAAACGTTGTCGCAACTTACGTTCATAATTTTACTTAAACATTAGGTCAAATGTTACTAAGCTTTTCTCCCAAATTTCTTGGAATTATGGGGTGATAGATACACCAAGTTTAATCTCTATGAGTTTAGTTTCCAACACATTAAACCGTTCATCAACACAACGTCGGGGCAGCGAGATATTCGCGTTTTTGCGAGACTGTGCAAGCACCTCTCTATGGCACCCACATAGGCGATTGAGATATATTGATATATATGAGATGAATTAAGCCCGTTTTAACTTATTCTCTTTCACACTATTTAGACACTAGACATCCTAAAACTCTCTCTCAAGGTTCTCTTACGATCCAAGACCCAAACAAAGGGCAAACAACACAAATCAAGTACCCGGAATCCCGTGACGCTAGTAAGTTTCATGTTCTTGTTCTTGTTGTTGATTTTTGTGTGGTTCAAGCTCGTGTGGGAGGATATTTAAGTGGTTTATGTTATGTAAAATACTTACTTATGTTTTGAATATTAACCCTAAGGTATTTCAAGTCTTCCAAAGTGATTGTTGTGCCGAAATACCCGAATTGATTACTAGTTTTGCTTCCTTGTTCTTGTGGCAGCATAGGAAGGATATTTCGTATTTAAGTGAGGTAAAATAGGAGTTGTTCTATTCGTTTAAAGGTAAGAAAACTCTTACCCTACATGTATTTAAGATTATCCAAGTTGCGGCTATGTCCTTGAAGTTAGAAGTTGTAAGATATCTATTGAAAGGCTTGTTAGTAACGTTGTTGGTTGGTGGACTGTTTTGGCAGGCTTAATATGCTTATCATTGATTTTGTTTGGGTTTTTTGCTATTTTTTTAACTTCTGGGAAGTCATATAAATATGGGAGGGGCTTTCCATGTCATCGTAAAATAGGTTGCGGTCGATATATAATAGTTATGACGCTTAAACGATAACGATAGTGTTATTTCTCTTATTGTAGACTATGGAGTCGTGACATTTGCATAGCTTGAGGTTGGGAAGTATATAAAAGGTATGTGAATGTAACGACCCGACTGGTCTCTTTGAGAGTTTAAGCTCCGTTAGGTGGTATAAGGTCATAATTAGCTTCACATTATGTATATCGACATGTGTGCATGGTTAGATTGAGTTACCGGATAATCCGGAGTCGAATTAGGGGAGGATTTTCAATTTTTGAAGCTTAAGTGAAGAAAGTTGACCGGAGGTTTGACTTTTGAGTAAACTCCCTCGGAATGAGTTTTGGTTAAGGTCAACAACTTCGTATGATGATTTTGGACTTAGGCGTGCGTCCGTAATTGGCTTTGGAGATCCGTAGAAGGATTTGAAGTATTTTGGCAAAAGTTAGAATTTCGGCGATTTCGGCCGATAGGTGAAAATTTGATATCGGGCTTGGACTGGAATTCCTGGAGTGGATATAGGTCTGTTGTGTCATTTGGGGCTTGCCTGCAAAATTTCACGTTGTTCCGGGTTGATTTGATAGGTTTCGGCACGATTTTGGATATTTGAAGTTTTGAAGATTCATAAGTTTTATTTTTAGTTTGATTCATTGTTTTTGTGTTGTTTTAGGAGTTTTGAAATATCAAGCAAGTCCGTGTTAGGTTATATGACTTGTTCGTGCTTTTAGACGGGGTCCCGGGGGCCTCGGGTGTGTTCCAGATAGGTTTCAGGTCAATTATTCCCCTATTTTCACTGCTGATGTCTGTCAGCTGTCTTCCTCTTTCGCGTCTGCGCCCCTCCGCGATCGCGGTGAGTAATTTTGAAATGGTCATATTCTTCTTCGCGTTCGCGTTCAGCCTATGTGTTCGCGTAGTTAGGACATCCCACCTTACGCGTTCACGTAACACTTCACGCGTTCGCAAAGGTCAGTTTTTGGGCCACCATATTTCTTACCTTCGCGTTCGCGGCCACTATGTCACGTTCGCGATGCACACTTGGACAGACACCTTTTCTCTTCTTCGAGAACGCATCCTTTCCTCCGCGTTCGTGATGAACAAAATGCCTGGGCAGAATATATATTTCCAAAAATCGTTGTTTCACCATTTTTAACACATTTTGAGTTCTACAGCTCGGTTTTGGGCAATTCTTTGAATGTTTTTCACACAATTCGAATGGGTAAGTGTTATTCCACTAGAATTTAATATATTTCATGAATTAGTTTTTATTTTTATCATTTAATTTGTGTTTTGGGTTGAAGAAACTTGTGTTTTTGAAAGGAAATTTCTAAATTGAAAATTCATGATTTGAATGACCAAATGACATCGGATTTGGATACATTTAGTATGGGTGAACTCGTATCATAATGGGTAATCAGAAATTTGTAAAATTTGTCGGGTTTCGAGGTGCGGTCCTGGGGGTCGACGTTTTGGTCGATTTTTATAAATTAGCAAAGATTGAAACTTTATTATTCGGAATCATCCCTTATACGTTTTATGTGCATTTTGAAATTGTTTTAGTTGATTTGAGCCGTCCCGATGTCTTCCCGGCCGAGTAGTCCATTTTTTTGAGTTCCAGTTATCGTCTTTGAGTTATCTTGCCTAACATTGTGTGGGGGAATTACCCCTTAGGATTTGAGTCTTCTATGTTGATTGTAGCCCGAGTACGTGAGGTGACGAGTGCTTACTCGGACTTATTTGCAAATAGGTTGGCCTTTTAGGATTCTTAGGTTCCTATAATTCTTGTGCATGAAAGTGGTAACTGTTATGGTCGAGTTACTGGTTGCTAGTTTCATCTCTTCTTGTTTGAATTAGATTTTCTTGTTTCCGATTTCCCCCTTTGTTGATTATTTGATCTTGATTGACTTAACTGAATATCTTCATTCTTTACCATTATGCTATATTTTCTTCACAAAAACAGCTGCATAATATATTATAGTTAGTATCATCTAGTCGTATAATTGTTTAACATGAATTTGAATATCTATAGGTTGGTGTCAAGCATGCCCGTGAGTCGTACATGATGATTTACATGATTGGCCTTAAATGTTACTTAGGTATAGTTGACCATCACCCATATTAGCGGTATTTCCTTGGTGCCTCCTATTATTGAATATTTTCTTAAGCTGAGTTATTCCTTGAAGCAAATTGTTAGGCGAGATTGGTTATAGTTGTTTCCCTTGCCGGGATGATTGGTTCTCTATTTATTGGCTTGAATATGGTGAAATTGTCGCTATATTTTATGTTTTCCCCTCGTTACATTGTTTCATTGATACTTGGTTTCTTCCTCTAGTGATTTCTTCTTATGAGTGATGTTTTGCCACTATTGTGATTTAAGTTCTCGTGTTGAACTTCTCATCGCACTTTGTATTTTGCCTTTCTGTTTGCTGTGTTTCTTATTATGGCTTGTGCAATGTTTTGCTGTGTTTTTGTTGCTTTCTCTCTGTGCACTGCATTGCATATTTAAATTGGGACTACTGACTAGATCCTGGAGCTTTCCCATGTACTGCATTGCATACTTAAATTGGGACTACGGACTGAGGGGATCTTTCCCCCTATACTGCATTGCATATTTAAATTGGGAATACGGACTGAGATCCGGGAGCTTTCCCCATGTACTGCATCGCATATTTAAATTGGGACTACGGACCGAGATCCGGGAGCTTTCCCCCCTGTACTGCATTGCATGACAAATATCTGAGTTACGGATGGAGTTCCGGTGGTTTATCATTGAGGAGATTTGGATTGAAAAGTATACATATATACACATATACATACATCGAAATGTATAGCTGAAAGGCAATTATCTCTGAGAAAAGTTATGTCCGAGGGACCTCTATTATGAAAGTATATTTGAAAGTATTTGTCTTGCAGGAAAATGATATTTGAAAAAAGCAGTATTTGGGAAAGTATATTTGAACAAATGATATTTGCATGAGCAGTATTTGGGAAAGTATATTTGAACAAATGGTATTTGAAAAAGCAGTACTTGGGAAAGTATATTTTAATACAACGTATTTTAAGGGAACTATGTTCTAACGATTTATTTCTATAAAGATATATACATATACATTCAGAAAAGTATGTTTCAAAGAAGATTTCCTATATGTTGAAAAGATTATATTTTCAAAGGCTTTCGATTAAACTCACAATTTAAAGGTTTTTACTCGAGGGTTTGACCGGCTTTTATTGAGAATACTTTCTAAGGCTTGATGTGAGTAAATGGATGCAGTGCTGAGTTTGAGTGTTTTATGGTATTGTGATTTCTGACTTTGGCTTGCGTGTCGTCCTTTCGTTCTTGCGTATTTCTGCTATGCTATTCCGTTGCATTAATTGCTGCACTCCCTTCTGCTTTATATTTTTCCTGATGTTAATTATATTCGAAGATTTTAGATAAATATTTTGTTTCGGTCATTACTACTTATGTCTTTTACTTATTAGACCAGTGGGTGACTGGACTAGTCCTCGTCACTACTTCACCGAGGTTAGTCTTGATACTTACTGGGCACCGCCATAGTGTGCTCATACTACTCTTCTGTGCATTTTTGTCTGCACAGATCCGGGTATTGACCGTTAGTAGCTGCATGGATCCACGTCGAGGAGACTCAAGGTAAACGTGTTGCTGCGTTCGCAGGCTCCGGAGGCACCTTCCTATTTATTTCAATTGTACTTATTATTTATAGACAGTTGTATTCAGATTTGGTAGAAAGATTCGTAGAGCTTATGACTTGTATATACCGGGTTTTGGGAAATTGAAAATTTTGTCAAGATTCCATATTGAGACTGTTATATTTTTCTTTTATTATTGTTGTTGCCTAGTGAATGTTAGGCTTACCTAGCCCCTAAGACTAGGTGCCATCACGATACCCAACAAAGGAAAATTTTGGTCGTGACAAGTTGGTATCATAGCCCTAGGTTCATAGGTGCTACGAGTCATAAGCGGGTTCAGTAGAGTCTTGCGGATCGGTATGGAGACGTCTGTACTTATTTTCGAGAGGCTACAGAACTATTAGGATGATTTCACTTCTTTCATTCCTATCGTGCGAGTTCATTGACCCTGGAATTTGAAATTTTTGATCCATTCTCTCACCAATGGCGAGGACATGAGTTGTGGTTCCTCATGATGTTATCCCGAAGCAAAGGTCGCAAGGGTCAGAGACGGAGGCCGACGAAGAGCACGTGACACAGTTAAGATGCCTACCAGGACGACCGTTGAAGAGCCGCCAGCAACTCCAGTTGGGGAAAACCTAGTACTGGAGGTGCCTATTGTTACTCCGGACTTCAAGAGACCGGGGTTGTAGTTTTGAGTATTATTGGTATATCGACTCAAGCAGGATTGATCCTAGTGCACCATATACTTCACAGATCTGAGAGGAGTTCGAACTCCCACCGTCTACACTTCAGAGCAGCAAGACCAGCTGTCATGGCAGCAAAACATGTGGTTTCCGTTCAGCCCGTAGTTAGAGCAGCAACATCGGAAGAAGAACACATTGGGAATTTAGAGGTACAGGAAATACCACCCTTCTATCTTTCAGTAAATTGGTGACAGATGATGCCAGGGTTTTCTAGAGAAGTGCCACTATATTCTTCGTACTTTGGGTATTGTGGATACGAGCAAGATTGCTTTTGTCTCGTCTCAGGTTCAGAGTAGTGTGTTTGTCAGTAGTGGTGGGCACATGAGTGGAGTAGCCCAGCTAAGTCAGTTTCACTTGCATGGATTTAGGTTCCAGAGATATTATTGAGGGAGTTTCACCCAGTCCCTCCAAGATTCATGGCGCAAGGAGTTTGAGTAGTTGCGTTAGGGAGCTATGTCAGTATTAGAGTACGTCGTCGGAATTAGTGAGTTGGCCAGGTATATACCTCGCTTGGTTGCTTCAGTTGGGAGGCACATAGGCCGGAGAGATCTACTGGTCCTTATTATGGAGGCAAGGTACGACAAGGTAGAGGTTTTGTGGGTCAACCAGTTCAGTTGGCATTACCAGCTTCGCATGGGAGTTCTCAGGTACTCTTGGGTCTCAGAGGACCCGTATTGTGTGGTTTTTACAGCCACGTCGGCAGAGAGATTTTTTCTATGTGGAGATAAGCCGCAAGGTGAGATATTGTTCCAGGGTTAAGGTAAGTGTGTTATAGCAGGGTATTCAGGTGAGTAGAGGGCGCCCAAGAGGGGGAGGCCTGACCCGTCGATGTGTTTCATATAGCAGGCTATAGACCGTTGTGCCATGTATCATCACTCAGGTTTGTTTGATGTGCTACAGAGGGGCACCAATCGTATTCCATTATAGTTATGGTGATCGGGACGAGTTCCTTTATTCGTTGTTTCATTTATGAGTGAGTTTCATGTTTTGCACTCTATTTTTGTGTTTGCTCCTGTTGGGAAATTCTATGAGTAGTTGTTGTGTCTACCGTTGTTTTTGTTCATCTTTGATAGTGGTTAAACTAGAGGTGAGTCCTTATTATTCATTATGGTGAGCTTTATATTATTTTTCCTGAGTACTGTGTTTACTGGTTGTGATTTGATACTCCATTGAGATGTGAGTTCAGTTAGTATTATGACTTCTATCAGCTGAGATGAGTTAAGGGAGATATTTCTATTGGCATGATATACTTTCGGTATGAGATTTAGAGTTGAGGGTGAGGTCCTCGTGATATTTGTGATTTGATATACTTAGGCCGGGCAGAGTACCGCGGTGGAAATTTTATCAGGATGGGATCCTTGTGATTTGTTCATATGATTTGCTTCTCCCTTGTTATATTGCTTTTGGTAAGTCAATGTTGATAGAGAGTTATGCCCTGGCTTGTTTGATAGTCCTTTATATGTCTCTCTTTTTCATATTCATTCATTTTCGCTATGTGCTTCTTTAGTTTTGGCTTGCGGGATGTGTGCCAGGTGGTGTTAACTATGGCTTAGTGATTCAGGTGCCTAATAATGAGATCTCCGTGTTTAATGCATCTTATCAGTATTATGGGGTTTGGAGCGGAGTTCCTCCATATGTGGAGCAATTGCTAGTGTTGAGTTGATTCCGGGCAGTTATTGTGATCAAAAGTGCTATTTGAGCCTACTTGCGATGAGCTATATTGCGTGGTCGTGCCTTATGGGTATAGGCATGATTAATGCGGTTGGTTAAGGCTAATGCCGGATATGGATTCAAGATCAGACCTTTTTGGGAAATGAGTATAAGGTGAGAAATTGAGGTATGAGGCTTATCAGTGGTGATAAGGAGGTTAAATTGCAGTTGTGATGGTGTCATCAGGATTACATAGGTTGGGGTGACGTGGGATCACCTGAGGGTGTGTGTTGGAAGTGCGCAATCAGTGATCAGATGAGTATAGGTGAATCTTGGAACGTTCGAAGACGAACGTTGGTTTTAAGAGGGGGAGAATGTAACGACCCGACTGGTCGCTTTGATGACCCAAAAGGTCATCCTAAATAATTCTAGCTATATCTGTGTTCCGAGGCTCCGAAAGCCTCCGTTAATCTCACCTTGATATGCGTGCGCAGCCCAGGCGTGTAGCCGGGAAGCTTTGTTGGGGAAAACTGATGAAAATGGATTTTTATAATAATTAAATGAATAAAGTTGACTTTGGTCATTATTTTGGTAAACGGACCCAGACCCGTGATTCAACGGTCCCGTAGGGTCCGTGGGAAAATATGGGACTTGGGCGTATGCCCGGAATCGAATTCCGAGGTCCCAAGCCCGAGAAATGAATTTTTAAAGAATATTGTTTTCTGAAAATAATAAAGGATTTTGAAAAATGAATAATTATGTGAAAACTGGGTTACCTGGCGCGTATTATGGTTTCGGAGCCCGGAACAGATTTATTATGTGTTATTTGTCTTATCTGTGAAATTTGGTGTAAAACGGACTTGAAATGACGTTTTTCGGATCAAAATTGGAAAAGTTAGGCCTTATGGAGTTTAAGGAATTTTCTAAGAGTTTTGAGGTTTAATTCCTTGAATTTGATGTTGTTTTGATGATTTAAAAGCATGAATAAGTTTGTATGATGGGTTGGGAATCATGTGTGTTTTTGGTTTTGAGCCCCGAGGGCTCGGGTGCGTTTCGGGTTGCTAACGGGGTGGGTAAAGTCACAAAATTCTGGTGTTTTGAAGTCAAATCTGGTGTCTGGTGTATTGTTCTATGCGATCTCATAGGTAGGGTTGCGATCCCATAGAGTAGCGGTGAGGGGTAGCAAAGTGCACTATGCGATCGCATCTCTTCATCCGCGATCGCATAGTGGGGCAGTGTAGTCAGGTGGGGATGGGGGGGGGGGTAACATTTCGCGATCGCATGTAGTCTTCCGCGATCGCAGAGGGGGGAAGTGTAGTCAGGTGGGGATGGGGGGGGGGGTAACATTTCGCGATCGCATGTAGTCTTCCGCGATCGCAGAGGGGGGAAGTGTAGTCAGGTGGGGATGGGGGGGGGGGTAACATTTCGCGATCGCATGTAGTCTTCCGCGATCGCAGACTTGTAGCCAGCTCCCTTCCGCGATCGCACACCTATGCTCCGAGATTGCATAGTAGTAGATACCTCAAGCTCTGCGATCACAACTCCTCTTCCGCGATCGCAGAGAGCAAATTTGCCCAGTTATTCTTTTAGTCCAAAACAGTAGCCATTACGGGATTTTCCCAACTTTTCACTCTTCCCTTCTTCTCCAACCTCCATTGAAGCCCCCAAGCCAATTCCTCCTCCATAGCCACGTGGGTAAGTATTCCCTACATCATTTTCTTCCATTTTCCATCATTAATTAGTAAATTCTATGCCTAAAAACATGAAATTAAAGTGGGAATTGGGGTTTTTGGGTAGTGTTAGGTTTTTGGGAATTTTTGGTGATTCAACCCCCAATTTGGGGTCGGATCTTAAGACAAATAATATATTTGAACTCGTGGGGTTATGGGTGATCGGGTTTTGGTCCGAACCTCGAGTTTAGACCACGTGGGCCCGGGGTCGAATTTTGGTATTTTTGGATGAATGCTAGAAATTGTATAATTAGGCTATGGGTTGGTATTAATGAGTCAATATTGATGTTATTAAGTGAATTATGTCTATATATCATTGTTTTGGAGCCGAATTATAAAGGAAATGCGGTCTTAGATGGTTGATTGCTATTCTTCGGATCGAGGTAAGTGTCTTTCCTAACTTTGGTGAGGGAATAGGTATTGTTTGCTATGTGCTAAGTGATATTCATATTCATTGCATAGGTAAGGTGACGAGTACCTATGTAATGTGTGTCAAGCATGCCCGTGAGTCTATTTTGATAGAAATTATAGTATTTCTTCCATGATTTTCTTGTATTATGAAATTGCCTCTACTTTGAAGTGGTTGTTGTTGAAAATATTAAAGGATGAACTTGTGAGATATTGTGTGGATTGAGAATCCGTTGTCAAGTACATATTTTATATGACTGGTATAGTTGATACCCTTGCAGGGCAACTTTGTGATAATTGTGGATGTTGTTCCCCTTGCCGGGTGATATCGAACTGTATTTTTTCACTATGCTGAATTCCTTGCCATCGTTATTTGTCATTGCATAGTGAGGCCGAGTGTAAATCACGAAGAGTGATGCCGTGCCATGTTCTTTTACATCGAATATATCATTTCATGAATAGTGAGGAAGAGAGTAAAGCACGAAGGGTGATGTCGTGCCATGTTTATGTTTATTGAAAGCACGAAGATTAATGTCGTGCCATGTTTATGTTTATTGAAAGCACGAAGGTTAATGCCGTGCCATTTTTATTTTTATTGAAAGCACGAAGGTTAATGCCGTGACATGTTTACGTTTATTGAAAGCACGAAGGTTAATGTCGTGCCATGTTTACGTTAATTGAAAGCACGAAGGTTAATGTCGTGCCATGCTTACGTTTATTGAAAGCACAAAGATTAATGTCATGCCATGTTTATGTTTATTGAAAGTTCGAAGGGTGATGCCGTGCCATTGTTTATCATTCAGTCATTTGCATTCCTTTTTTATCATCTTTCGATAAATTGTTCCTTATCTCATTTGTCGTCATTTATCTGCTCTATCTTACTGTCCCCCCTTATCTGCTCCCGTTTTCCCCTATATGACTGATAATCTTCCTTGTTTCGTTATCTGTACTTGGTGTTGTAGAATAGGACAGGTGAACGTTACTTTCTAAGTTTAGCCTCGTCACTACTTCGGCCGAGGTTAGGCTCGGCACTTACTCAATACATGGGGTTGGTTGTACTGATACTACACTACACTTCTCTATGTTGTGCAGATCCCGCTACCGGACCCCGTGGACCGCTCTGAGGGAGATACCTTCAGTCCACTTGCGAGCTTCAAGGTATACATAGACGTCCGTGGATCCTGAAGTCTCTTCTGCCTACTAGCTATCTTATTGTCTTAGTCCTTCTTTATTTCCAATGACAATATTGTATTTTCTTTTTAGACTTGTATTTAGTAATCTGGTAGACTGTCCGTGAGATTGTGACACCACGGTTTTGGGACTATGCTTTGTTATGTAATTTTACTATTTCATTATGCATTTTCAAATTTATATTATGCTTCCGCAGTAAGAATTATGGAAAGGATTTCTTTACTATTTCTGGCAAGATTTAAAGACATTTTCTTTACTGCTTTTAACTTGATCTGGGATTTTGTTTGAATACTTGTATACGTTGGATGATCTAGCGGGTTCAACGTTAGAAGCAGTCACGACCTGAGGGGTGGAATTTCGGGTCGTGACAAGTTGGTATCAGAGCTCTAGGTTGCTTAGGTCTCACAACTCACGGACAACTTGGTAGAGTGTGAGGGATCGGTACGGAGATGTCTGTATTTATCCCCTAGAGGCTTCAAAGTTAGGATACTCCACATTTCTTCATAACTATCGTGCGATATAAATACTGAGTATTGATCGAGTTTCTATTCTATTCTCTCGCAGATGGCGAGGACGCGATCTTCCCTTTGTTTCGCTCAGCAGCCCGACACTCCTGCTACAGCTCCTACACGGGGCAGAGGTCGCAGCGGCCGTAGAGGTCAAGGCCGGAGCAGGGATCAACCTAGAGTAGCGGCCCCAGTTACGGATCACCATGATGAGTATGAGGAGGAGATCCCAGCTCTAGCAGTTCCTGCGGGACCAGCTCAGGTCCCAGAGGGGTTCATAGCTACCCCAGCAATTCAGGACGCTCTTGTCCGTCTGGTAGGACTCATGGAGAGCGTAGCCTAGGCAGGACTTCTTCCTACTACACCAGCCGTCTCTCAGGGTGGGAGAGGGACCCAGACTCCTGCCGCCCGTATGCTAGAGCAGTTAGCTCAGCAATTTCAGATTCCGGCACCTAAGCCAGCCGGATTAGTTCAACCGGTTTAGCAGCACCGGTAGCGGAGGGAGATAATAGGAGACCCCGTCACTTTGGGAGATTTAATGGAGCCTCATATGGAGGCAGAGACTCTTTAGGCAGAGGTCATCCTCCCAGGCACTATCAGATAGCGCTTCAGGTTTCTCCTCGTGCACCACCAGCACCTATTAGCGCACAACCGCTCTAGAGTTTTCAAGGAGGTTATCAAGGTCGTCAGGGCCAGTTCCCGAGTCCTCACTCACAGCAGCAGAGATCTTGTCATAATTGTCGTATGTCGGGGCACATTGTCAGATATTGTCCCCGAGTCTCTAGTGGTCCTCAGCTTCAGGGTTCCCGTTCCTTGGTTCCCGCAGTAGTTGCACCCTTACCCCCTCAGCCAGCTAGGGGTGGTTGTGGTGCCCGAGGAGGTGGTAAGATCCTTAGAGGTGGAGCTCAGACCATGAGGGGTAGAGGCCAGGTTGCTACAGGTAGACCCAGGGATGTCTAGACTGGAGGGTCTCCGCCCCGATGTTATGCTATTCCAGCCAGGCTAGAGGCTGAGGCTTCCGACGCAGTCATAACAATTACGATTTCAGTTTGAAGCCGAGAGGCTTCGGTATTATTTGATCCGGGTTCTATTTATTCCTATGTGTCTTCATACTTTGCCACTTATTTGAGCATGCCCCGTGATTCCTTGAGTTATGCTGTGTATGTGTCTACCCAGGTGGGTGACTCTATTGTGGTTGACTGTGTCTATCGTGGTTGCTTAGTTGTTATTGGGAGTTTGGAGACTTGGGTAGATATTTTACTTCTGGATATGTTAGATTTTGATGTGATTTTGGGTATGTATTGGTTATCTCCTTATCATGCTATCTTGGACTGTCATGCCAAGACAATGACCCTAGCCTTGCCATGAGTACCTCATTTAGAGTGGAGAGGGACTCCTAGTCATTCTTCCGGTAGAGTCGTTTCTTATTTGAAGGCTCGGCGTATGCTTGAGAAGGGTTGTTCAGCCTATTTGGCCTATGTTCGTGATTCTAGCGCCGAGGTTCCTTCTATTGATTCTGTGCCCGTGGTTCGTGAGTTTCCAGAGGTATTCCCTGCTGACCTGCCGGGTATGCCACCCGACAGGGATATTGACTTTTGTATTGAGTTAGCTGAGGGTGCTCAACCCATTTTTACTCCTCCATATCGTATGGCTCCGCCAGAGTTGAAGGAATTGAAGGAGCAATTGCAGGATTTATTGGATAAAGTCTTCATTAGGCCTAGTGTTTCTCCTTGGGGTGCTCCTGTATTGTTCGTGAAGAAGAAAGATGGCTCCATGAGGATGTGTATTGATTACCGGCAGTTGAATAAGGTTACTATCAAGAATAAGTATCATTTGCCGAGGATTGATGACTTGTTTGATCAACTTCAGGGTGCTACGATATTCTCCAAGATTGATTTGAGATCTTGTTATCATCAGCTGAGGATCAGGGCGTCTGATGTGCCTAAGACGGCCTTTCGCACTCGTTATAGGCATTATGATTTCTTAGTTATGTCCTTTGGGTTGACTAATCCCCCCGCTGCTTTCATGGAGTTGATGAATCGGGTATTCAGGCCTTATATGGACTTGTTCGTGATCGTGTTTATTGATGATATATTGATATACTCACGTAGTAGAGAGGAGCATGAGCATCACCTTCAAATTTTTCTCTAGACTCTGAGGGATAGCCAGTTATATGTGAAGTTTTCTAAATGTGAGTTCTGGTTGAATTCTGTGGAATTCTTAGGCCACGTGGTATCGGCAGAGGTCATCCAGGTGGATCCGAAGAAGGGTTTAGCAGTTAGAGATTGGCCTAGGCCCACTTCAGCCACAGAGATTCGTAGTTTCTTGGGCGTAGCAGGCTATTATCGTCGTTTCATGGAGGGGTTTTCATCCATAGCAGCCCTGATGACCAAGTTGACGCAGAAGGGTGTCCAGTTCAGATGGTCCGAGGAGTGTGAGGCGACCTTTCATAAGCTCAAGACAGCATTGACCACAGCTCCAGTGTTGGTATTGCCTACCGGTTCAGGTTCTTACACCGTATATTGTGATGCGTCGAGAGTTGGGCTCGGTGCGGTATTGATACAGGACGGTAAGGTCATAGCCTATGCATCTCGTCAGTTGAAGATTCACGAGAAGAATTATCCTGTTCACGATTTGGAGCTTGCAGCTATTGTTCATGCCTTGAAGATTTGGAGGCACTACTTGTATGGGGTACCGTGTGAGGTATCCACTGATCATAAAAGCTTGCAGTACTTGTTCAAGCAAAAGGAATTTAATATGAGGCAGAGAAGGTTGTTGGAGTTGCTGAAGGATTATGATATTACTCTTCTCTATCATCCGGGAAAGGCCATCATGGTGGCCGATGCTTTGAGCCGGAAGTCAGTCAGCATGGGTAGTTTGGCTTATTTATCAATTGGAGAGCGACCATTGCCTTTGGATGTTCAGGCGTTAGCCAATCGATTTGTTAGGTTGGAGGCTTCTGAGGGTGGCAGTGTTTTGGTTCAATACCGTCGCTCGTTCTTCATTGTATGATCGTATTCGTGCCAGGCAGTATGATGATCGTCATTTTTGTGCTCTTAGACATGCGATTCAGCACGGACGTGCCAAGCAGATCACAGTTGATGCTGAGGGAGTTTTGAGGTTGCAGGACCATATTTGTGTTCCTTATGTTGATGGTATTCATGAGTTGATACTGCAGGATGACCATAGTTACCGATATTCCATTCATCAAGGCGCCGCAAAGATGTACCAAGACTTGCGGCAGCATTATTGGTGGCGTAGAATGAAGAAGGATATTGTAGCCTATGTAGCTCGGTGTTTGAATTGTCAGCAGGTCAAGTATGAGCAACAGAGACCCAGTGGTTTGATGCAGCAGATTCAGCTTCCTGAATGGAAGTGGGAGCGTATCACGATGGATTTTGTAGTTGGGCTTCTACGGACTCAGAGGATGGTTGATGCAGTTTGGGTCATTGTAGATAGGCTGACCAAGTCAACCCATTTCATTCCTGTGGCAGTCACATATTCAGCGGAGAAGTTTGCCCAGATTTATATGAGGGAGATTTTTAGATTGCACGGTGTGCCCTTATCCATTATTTCAGACAGAGGTACTTCATTTACCTCCCATTTTTGGAGGGTATTTCAGAGAGAGTTGGGCACTCATTGATTTGAGCACATCATTTCATCCTCAGACGGACGGACAGTCCGAGCGTACTATTTAGATTTTGGAGGATATGTTACGATCTTGTGTGATTGACTTTGATGGATCATGGGATCAGTTCTTGCCTTTAGCAGAGTTTTCCTACAACAATAGTTATCAGTCGAGCATTCAAATGGCTCCGTATGAGGCGTTGTATGGTAGGCGATGTCGGTCCCCAGTTGGTTGGTTTGAGCCTGGAGAGGCTAGGTTGTTGGGTTCTGAGTTAGTCCAGGATGCCTTAGACAAGGTGAAGATTATTCAGGATAGGCTTCGTACAGCTCAGTCCAGGAAAAAGAGTTATACAGATCGTAGAGTTCAAGACTTGGCATTCATGGCCAGAGATCAGGTGTTTCTTCGGGTATCGCCTATGAAGGGCGTGATGAGGTTCGGAAAGAAGGGCAAGTTGAGCCCTAGGTACATTAGTTCTTTTGAGATTTTGGACAAGGTAGGAGAGGTGGCCTACAGACTTGCTTTGCCACCATATTTATCAGTCGTGCATCCAGTATTTCATGTATTTATGCTCTGGAGGTATGTTGCAGATCCTTATCATGTTCTTGACTTCAGCGATGTCCAGTTGGACAAGGATTTGACCTACGAGGAAGAGCCGGTAGACATATTAGATAGGCAAGTCCGTCGGTTGAGATCGAAGAGTTATCCTTCGGTTCGTGTTCAGTGGATAGGTCAGCCTGCTGAGGCAGCTACGTGGGAGTCCGAGTCCGATATGAGGAGTCGTTATCCCCATCTTTTCTCAGACTTAAGTACTTTTCTATGACCGTTCGAGGACGAACAATTGTTTTAGAGGTGGAGATTGTGAGGACCCAAAAGGTCATCCTAAACAATTCTAGCTATATCTGTGTTTCGAGGCTCCGAAAGACTCCGTTAATCTCACCTCGATATGCGTGTGCAGCCCGGGCGTGTAGCCGGGAAGCTTTGTTGTGCAAAACTGATGAAAATGGATTTTTATAATAATTAAATGAATAAAGTTGACTTTGGTCAACATTTTTGGTAAACGAACCCGGACCCGTGATTCGACGGTCCCGTAGGGTCCGTGGGAAAATATGGGACTTGGGCGTATGCCCGGAATCGAATTCCGAGATCCTAAGCCCGAGAAATGAATTTTTAAACAAAATTGTTTTCTGAAAATAATAAAGGGTTTTGAAAAATGAATAATTATGTGAAAACCGGGTTACCGAGCCCGTATTATGGTTCCGGAGCCCGGAACAGGTTTATTATGTGTTATTTGTCTTATCTGTGAAATTTGGTGTAAAACGGACTTGAAATGACGTGTTTCGGATCAAAATTGGAAAAGTTAGGCCTTTTGGAGTTTAAGGGAATTTTCTAAGAGTTTTGAGGTTTAATTCCTTGAATTTGATGTTGTTTTGATGATTTAAAAGCATGAATAAGTTCGTATGATGGGTTGGGAGTCATGTGTGTTTTTGGTTTTGAGCCCCGAGGGCTTAGGTGAGTTTCGGGTAGCTAACGGGGTGGGTAAAGTCACAAAAACCTTGTTTTTTTAAGTCAAATCTGGTGTCTGGTGTATTGTTTTATGCGATCTCATAGGTAGGGTTGCGATCGCATAGAGTAGCAGTGAGGGGTAGCAGAGTGCACTATGCGATCGCATCTCTTCATCCGCGATCGCATAATGGGCCAGTGTAGTCAGGTGGGGCTGAGGAAGGGGGGGGGGTAACGCTTCGCAATCGCATGTAGTCTTCCGCGATCGCAGACTTTTAGCCAGCTCCCTTCCGCGATCGCACACCTATTCTCCGCGATCGCATAGTAGTAGAGACCTCAAGCTCTTCGATCGCAGCTCCTCTTCCGCGATCGCAGAGAGCAAATTTGCCCAGTTATTCTTTAAGTCCAAAACAGTAGACATTACGGGATTTTCCCAACTTTTCACTCTTCCCTTCTTCTCCAACCTCCATTGAAGCCCCCAAGCCAATTCCTCCTCCATAGCCTCGTGGGTAAGTATTCCCTACATTATTTTCTTCCATTTTCCATCATTAATCACTAAATTCTAGGCCTAAAAACATGAAATCAATGTGGGAATTGGGAATTTATGGTAGTGTTAGGTTTTTGGAAATTTTGGGTGATTCAAGCCCAATTTGGGGTCGGATCTTAAGACAAATAATATATTTGAACTCGTGGAGTTATGGGTGTTCGGGTTTTGGTCCGAACCTCGAGTTTAGACCACGTGGGCCCAGGGTCGAATTTTGGTATTTTTGGATGAATGCTAGGAATTGTATAATTAGGCTATGGGTTGGTATTAATGAGTCGATATTGATGTTATTAACTGAATTATGTCTAGATATCATTGTTTCGGAGCCAGATTATAAAGGAAAAGCGGTCTTAGAGGGTTGATTGCTATTCTTCGGATCGAGGTAAGTGTCTTGCCTAACTTTGGTGAGGGAATGGTATTGTTTGCTATGTGCTAAGTGATATTCATATTCATTGCATAGGTAAGGTGAGTCTATTTTGATGGAAATTGTAGTATTTCTTCCATGCTTTTTCTTGTATTATGAAATTGCCTCTACTTGGAAGTGGTTGTTGTTGAAAATATTAAAAGATGAACTTGTGAGATATTGTGTGGATTGAGAATCCGTTGTCCAGTACATATTTGATATGATTGGTATAGCTGAGACCCTTGCCGGGCAACTTTGTGATAATTGTGGATGTTGTTCCCCTTGCCGGGTGATATTGAACTGTATTTTTCCACTAAGCTAAATTCCTTGCCATCTTTATTTGTCATTGCATAGTGAGGACGAGTGTAAAGCACGAAGGGGGATGTCGTGCCATGTTCTTTTACATCGAATATATCATATCATGCATAGTGAGGAAGAGAGTAAAGCACGAAGGTGATGCCGTGCCATGTTTATGTTTATTGAAAGCATGAAGGTTAATGTCGTGCCATGTTTACGTTTATTGAAAGCACGAAGGTTAATGCCGTGCCATGTTTACGTTTATTGAAAGCACGAAGGTTAATGTCATGCCATGTTTATGTTTATTGAAAGCACGAAGGTTAATGTCGTTCCATGTTTATGTTTATTGAAAGCACGAAGGTTAATGTCGTGCCATGATACATTGATCATATCATATATTGCATTGGTGAGGAAGAGAGTAAAAGCACGAAGGGTGATGTCGTGCCTTTTTTTATCATTCAGTCATTTGCATTCCTTTCTTATTATCTTTCGACAAATTGTTCCTTATCTCATTTGTCTTCATTTATCTGCTCTATCTTAATATCCCCCCTTATCCGCTCCCGTTTTCCCCTATATGACTGATAATCTTCCTTGTTTCGTTATCTGTACTTGGTGTTGTAGAATAGGACAGGTGAACGTTACTTGCTAAGTCTAGCCTCGTCACTACTTCGGCCGAGGTTAGGCTCGGCACTTACTCAGTACATGGGGTCGGTTGTACTTATACTACACTGCACTTCTCTATGTTGTGCAGATCCCGCTACCGGACCCCGTGGACCGCTCTGAGGGAGATACCTTCAGTCCACTTGCGAGCTTCAAGGTATACACAGACGTCCGTGGATCATGAAGTCTCTTCTGCTTACTAGATATCTTATTGTCTTAGTCCTTCTTTATTTCCAAAGACAATATTTTATTTTCTTTTCAGACTTGTATTTAGTAATCTGGTAGACAGTCCGTGAGATTGTGACACCCCGGTTTTGGGACTACGCTTTGTTATGTAATTTTACTATTTCATTACGCATTTTCAAATTTATATTATGCTTCCGCGGTAAGAATTATGGAAAGGGTTTCTTTACTATTTTTGGCAAGATTTAAAGACATTTTCTTTACTGCTGTTAACTTGATCTAGGATTTTGTTTGAATACTTTTATATGTTGGCTGGTCTAGCGGGTTCAACGTTAGACGCAGTCACGACCTGAAGGGTGGGATTTCGGGTCGTGACAGTCGCTTTGAGAGTTTAAGCTCCGTTCGGTGGTATAAGTTTATAATCAACTTCGCATTATGTATATCGACCTGTGTGCGTGGTTAGATTCAGTTACCGGATAATCCAGAGTCGAATTAGGGGAGGATTTTCGAATTTTGAAGCTTAAGTGAAGAAAGTTGACCGGAGGTTTGACTTTTGAGTAAACGACTTCGGAATGAGTTTTGGTTAAGGTCAACAGCTTTCGTATGATGATTTTGGACTTAGGCGTGCGTCCGTAATTGGTTTTGGAGGTTCGTAGAAGGATTTGAGGTATTTGGGCGAAAGTTAGAATTTCGGCGATTCCGGCCGATAGGTGAAAATTTGATATCAGACTTGGAATGGAATTCCGGGAGTGGTTGTAGGTCCGTTGTGTCATTTGGGGCTTGCCTGCAAAATTTTCGTTCCGGGTTGATTTGATAGGTTTCGGCACGATTTTGGATATTTGAAGTTTTGAAGATTCATAAGTTTTATTTGATTCGTTGTTTTTATGTTGTTTTAGGAGTTTTGAAATCTCGAGCAAGTCCGTGTTAGGTTATATGACTAGTTCGTGCTTTTAGACGGGGTCCCAGGGGCCTCGGGTGTGTTCCGGATAGGTTTCAAGTCAGTTATTCCCCTATTTTCACTGTTGATGTCTGTCAGCTGTCTTCCTCTTTCGCGTCCGTGTTCGCCCCTCCGCGATCGTGGTGAGTAATTTTGGAGGGTGCAGATTCTTCTTCGCGTTCGCGTTCAGCCTACGCGTTTGCGTAGTTAGGCCATCCCACCTTACTCGTTGGCGTACCACTTCACGCGTTCGCGAAGGTTAGTTTTTGGCCCACCAGATTTCATACCTTCGCGTTCGCGGGCACTATGTCGCGTTCGCGATGCACACCTGGACAGACTCCTTTTCTCTTCTTCGCGAATGCATCCTTTCCTACGCGTTCGCGATGAACAAATTGCCTGGGTAGAATATATATTTCCAAAAATCGTGGTTTCACCATTTTTAACACATTTTGAGTTCTAGAGCTCGGTTTTGGGCGATTCTTTGATGGTTTTCACACAATTCGAATGCGTAAGTGTTCTTCGACTAGAATTAATATATTTCATGAATTAGCCCTTACTTTTATCATTTAATTTGTGTTTTGGGTTGAAGAAACTTGGGTTTTTGAAAGGAAATTTCTATATTTAAAATTCATGATTTGAATGACTAGATGACATCAGATTTGGATAAATTTACTATGGGTGAACTCGTATCGGAATGGGTAATCGGAAATCTGTAAAATTTGTCATGTTCCGAGGTGCGGGCCCGGGGGTCGACTTTTGGGTCGATTTTTATAAATTAGCAAAGATTGGGTTTTATTATACGTTTTATGTGCATTTTGAAATTATTTTAGTTGATTTGAGCCGTCCGGAGGTCTTCCCGCCCGAGAAGCCCATTTTTTTGAGTGCCGGTTGTCGTCTTTGAGGTAAGTATCTTTCCTAACCTTGGGTGGGGGAATTACCCCTTAGGATGTGAGTCTTCTATGTTGATTGTAGCCTGAGTACGCGAGGTGACGAGTGCGTACTCGGACTTATTTGCAAATAAGTTGGCCTTTTAAGATTCTTAGGTTCCTATAATTCCTGCGTATGAAAGTGGTAACTGTTATGGTTGAGTTACTGGTTGCTAGTTTCATCTCCTCTTGTTTGAATCAGATTTTCTTTTTTTCGATTTCCCCTTTGGTGATTATTTGATCTTGATTGGCTTAACTGAATAACTTCCTTCTTTACCATTATGCTATATTTTCGTCACAAAAATAACTGCCTAATTGATTAGAGTTAGTATCATCTAGTCATATAATTGTTTAACAGGAATTGGAATATCTATAGGTTGGTGTCAAGCATGCCCGTGAGTCGGCATGATGATTTACATGATTGGCCTTAAATGTTACTTAGGTATAGTTTACCATCACCCATATTGGCGGTATTTCCTTGGTGCCTCCTATTATTGAATATTTGCTTAAGCTGAGTTATTCCGTGAAGCAAATTGTTAGATGAGATTGGTTATAGATGTTTCCCTTACCGGGATGATAGGTTCTCTATTTATTGGCTTGAATATGGTGAAATTGTCGCTATATTTGTTATGTTTTCCCCTCGTTACATTGTTTCATTGATACTTGGTTTCTTCCTCTAGTGATTTCTTCTTATGAGTGATGTTTCTTCCTCTACTTGGTTATAGCTGTTGTGGTGCTCGTTGTGGCTTGTGCAATGTTTTGCTGTGTTCTGGTTGCTTTCTCTCTATGCACTGCATTGCATATTTAAATTGGGACTACAGACGGAGATCCGAGAGCTTTCTCCTGTATTGCATTGCATATTTAAATAGGGACTATGGACTGAGATCCCGGAGCTTTCCCCATGTACTACATTGCATATTTAAATTGGGGCTACGGACTGAGATCCGAGAGCTTTCCCCATGTACTGCATTGCATATTTAAATATGGACAATGGACTGAGCTCCGGGAGCTTTCCCCCTGTACTGCATCGCATATTTAAATTGGGACTACGGACCGAGATCCGGGAGCTTTCCCCTCTGTACTACATTGCATGACAAATATCTGAGTTACGGACTGACTTCCGGTGGTTTATCATTGAGGAGATTTGGATTGAAAATTATACATATATACACATATATATACATCGAAATGTATAGCTGAAAGGCAATTATCTCCGAGAAAAGTTATATCCGAAGGACCTCTATTTTGAAAGTATATTTGAAAAGTATTTGTCTTGCAGGAAAATGATATTTGAAAAAGCAGTATTTGGGAAAGTATATTTGAACAAATGATATTTGCATGAGCAATATTTGGGAAAGTATATTTGAACAAATGATATTTGAAAAAGCAGTATTTGGGAAAGTATATTTGAATAAATGTTATTCGAAGGTGCAGTACTTGGGAAAGTAGATTTTAATACAATGTATTTTAAGGGAACTATGTTCTAACGATTTCTTTCTATAAAGATATATACATATACATTCAGAAAAGTATGTTTCAAAGAAGATTTCCTATATCTTGAAAAGATTATATTTTCAAAGGCTTTCGATATAAACTCACGATTTAAAGGTTTTTACTCGAGGGTTTGACCGGCTTTTATTGAGCTTACTTGCTAAGGCTTGATGTGAGTAAATTGATGCAGTGCTGAGTTTTGAGTGTTTTATGGTATTGTGGTTTCCGACTTTGGCTTGAATGCTGTCCTTTCCTTCTTGCGTATTTCTGCTATGTTGTTCCGTTGCATTAATTGCTGCACACCCTTCTGCTTTATATTTTTTCTGATGTTAATTATATTCGAAGATTTTAGATAAATATTTTGTTTCGGTCATTACTACTTATGTATTTTACTTATTAGACCAGTGGGTGACTGGACTAGTCCTCATCACTACTTCACCGAGGTTAGTCTTGATACTTACTGGGCACCGCCATAGTGTGCTCATACTACTCTTTTGTGCATTTTTTTTTACAGATCCAGGTATTGACCGTTAGCAGCTGCATGGATCCACGTCGAGGAGACTCAAGGTAAACCTGCTGCTGCGTTCGAAGGCTCCGGAGTCACCTTCCTATTTATTTTAACTGTACTTATTATTTCTAGACAGTTGTACTCAGATTTTGTAGAAAGATTCGTAGAGCTTATGACTTGTATTTATCGGGTTTTGGAAAATTGAAAATTTTGTCAAGATTCCATATCGAGACTGTTATATTTTTCTTTTATTATTGTTGTTGCCCAGTGAAATATTAGGCTTACCTAGTCCCTAAGACTAGGTGCCATCACGGTACCCAACGGTGGAAAATTTGGGTCGTGTCAGTGAAGCTATCCCTTTCCTCACGACCCCGATCGTACATAATGCAATTAACGAGCTTCCAAAGATACTCCACTCTTAGAAGATAGTTGTACTTACATTGTTTCCCTTCTTATGGAACACTTGATATTGATATTGCTTCTCTTATTATTATGTTATCAATATTGTTGGTACTTCCTGATTCTTATATTATTCATGATGAAGAGTTAGTCCTAATAATGGGTACGGAGGATACCGACCCTACGTCACTCCGAAAGGTATAGAATGTGATTCCAATGAGTCCAACATGCATTTTATATATTTACCTATTGTAATCTACCGAGTCGTGTTATAGTTGGTCGGGTATAGCACCTATTGTGCAAGGACTGATCGGTTGGGTTTTATCGAGCTCCACATAGCTAGGTACGATTCTATCGAGCCTTATGATGGCCGTATATGTTTTTACCTAGCCTATTACGGCCGGGTACGATATGATAATGGTGATGCCCACACACACACACACACCCTTTTTCGCATGTGCGACCCTATTTTTGCCGGTGCGGGACCGCCCCTACGGTCCCAAGGTCGCAGGTGCAGAAACCCCTGTAGTCAGATATATATAAATGCCCAACAAGGGATTTTTTCATCCTATTCATTTCAAAAACTCCATTAAAGGCCATTGAAGCTTGAGCAGCACCCCCACGACCCATCCTAGTATCAGGGCGAGTAATGCTTCCGAAAATCCCTAATTTATACATAGAATTCACATAGATTAACTTCTAAAATATCAAAAATCATGAAATTGGGTAAAGAATCTTAGGGCCTTGGGGTAAAAATTTGGATTCTTCATTTAAGTCCATGAATTCGAGTAGAAATCACGTAATTATGATCCTTAGGCTTCGGGTAAGTAATTCCTTCAAGAATTTCCGAAATCCGGACGTGTGGGCCCGGGGTCGAAATTTCAAAATCCTTCAAGAAAGCTTAATTTTGGGTTTAATGGTTGATTCTTCTTCTTTGAACTTAAATTTATTCAATTACGCTATATTTGTCTAGTTGCGAGCCGTCGAGGGTAGATTTCGGAGATTCGGGCGCATCCTTGATCTGAGGGGTGATTTCGTCACGAGGTGAGTCTCCTTTCCAACCCTGTAAGGGGGAAACGTCCCCATAGGTTCCTTGCTTGCGATGTGTACTTGTTGTGGCGTCCGCGTACGTACCAACTGACGAGAGTCCGATCGTTGCGACTTTATTGCTATGTCAGGTAGCTTTAGGACTCACGAGCATGCCTCTACGTGCTTTACTTGTACTCTGTATGTGTTATAAGTTGTGATTTCTTTTGAGATAACATGACAAGGTGAAATATTCTGATTTACATCTCAGTTGGCTATCAATGGTATTGGTACAGTTCTGTTGAGTTCACTATTAAGTCAGTACACATATGTACCATTTATATACTACTGTTATCGAGTCAGCACACGAGTCGTGGACTGGATGCGCGATCGTGGGTCAGCTCATATATTATCATTATCGAGTCAGCACACGAGTCGCAGGCATGATGCGCGATCGTGGGTCAGCTTATCATTATTGAATTAGCACACGAGTCGCATGTATGATGCGCGATCGTGGGTTAGCTTATGACCTCAGTCCTTATGACCACCCTTACGACTCCTGTCAGTTGTCTTGTCCTGGTTTTGGTATGATCACTTGATTCTGAATCACTTATAGTGGGATAGACAAGTATGGTTTGTGAGGGGAATTTGGCACTTGCAATTCATTATTCAGTTATTACTTGGACTACATTATTTGCTTATGTACGTGTTGATTTCTTCTTCACATGGCTATTGCTTTATACATATCTCATTTTATATTATGTCGCTGGACCTTAGTGAGTATCTAGTCGACCTCTCGTCACTACCCCTTCGAGTTTAGACGAGATACTCATTGGGTACATATTTATTTATGTACTCATGCTGCACTTCCTTTTCTTCTGTACTTGATTGTACAGGTCTAGAGGCTGGTTCGTCTGACTATCAGGCCGGTGCTAGATATTGATTTGTGTGATTAGACTTCACGCTGAGCTTCTCTCCCTTGCGACTTCCTGGCAGCACCTTGAAGTTTCTTTTTTCCATTTTTCCTCGTCTATCTCATTCGGACTTTGGATTTGTATAATATATATATATATATATATCATCTTTGTATATTTTAATAGTTGCCCGGGGCACTCGTGACACTAGTTCCTGGCACACACGTAGCGTACGCTTTGGGTTTTGGGTTGTATATATTATATAGATATGCTTATCGTTTGGTTCACGTATTAATGGTTTTATTTCATATCACAGGTTATTATCTTATTTACATCTGTTTAAAATTGGTAAATGTTGGCTTATTAAGCAACTGGGGTTAGTAACACTCAGTGTCATTCATGTTGGCTTGCCTAACCTTGCTGTTGGGCGCCATCGCGACCTGAATTAGGATTTGGGTCGTGACAGCATCTAACGAAAATGATTGAATATGAAAAGAGAAACACATAAGGGAACTACCAAACAAGCCCACCAGCACAACTCTCTATCAATACTGACCTACAAAAGAGATATAACAAGGAAGAAGTAAAGCATATGAACAAATCACAAGGATCCCATCCATATATAACTTCCACCGCAGTAGTCAGCCCGGTTCCAACTTATCGAATCACAAGAGATCACGAGGGTCTCGCCCTCAACTCTAAATCACATACCGAATATATATCATACCAATTGAAACCTTCCACTAACTCAGCTCTGCCACTAAATCACAACACTAACTGAATTTTCACCTCAGTAGAGTATCAAATCACAATTCGTAACAAAACAATACTCAGGAAATTCACATCAAGCTTACCATGATGATCAACAAGGACTCACTTCTAGTCTCACCACTCTCAATGATGAATAAAAACAATGATAGACAAGGGCTACCAGTCATAGAATCTCCCAACAGGAGCAAACACGAAAATAGAGTGCAAAACATAAAGCTCACTCATAAATGAAGCAACAAATAAGGAACTCGTCCCGACAAGCAGAACTATAATGAAAATGAAAATGGTGATCCAATGTAACAGATCAAAACATACATGTATGATAATATCTGGCACAACGGCTTGCAGCCCACTATATGAAATACATCAACAGTTCGGGCCTCCCCCTTTTGGGCGCCCTCTACTCACCTGAATAACTCGCTATGACACATCTGCCTGAATCTTATGACAATCCCTCACCATGTGGTTGATATCTCCACACTCAAAGCAACCTCTCTGATGATGTGGCTGTGGAAACTGAGTTGTACGAGTACTTAGAGACCCATGAGCACCTGAAACAATGCGGGAAGACGGTCGTGCAAACTGAACTGGTTGACCCACAAACTTCTACCATGTCGTACCCTGCCTCCAAAATAAGGACCAGTAGATCTCTCCGGTCTACGAGGCCTCCTCGCCTCCCTGTACTCTCTCTCTTGATCTCGTCTGTCCTCTACTCCCGGTCCCACATGCCCCCCTAATCCAAGAGCGATCCCTACCAATTGCTGAAACACAAAATATGACTCCAACTCTCGAGCCATGCCAAAATTGATATCATGCATGAGCCCCTCAATGAATCTTACGGACTCGCCCTCTAACTGTAGCGTCCAAGGGAGGTGCATATCTAGAAAATTCACTGAATCTGATGACATACTCTAATACTGACATAGTGCCCTGACGCAACTGCTCAAACTCCGCTCGCCATGCATTCCGAAGGGACTGAGGTACAAACTTTCTCAAAACATCTCTGAAAACTGAATCCATGTAAGTGAAGCTACATCGACCGGGCTACCCAACTCATATGCCCGTCATCACTGATAAGCTGCTCCCTTAAGCTGGAACGTAGTAAAAGCAACCCCACTCGACTCAACAACATCCACAGCGCGGAGGATTCTATGGCACTCTACCATAAAAACCATGTGCGCTCTCTGAAGCCAAACCGCTGAAAGTAGGAGGATTATATCTCTTGAACCTTGCAAAATCTAAGTTGTCCTTCTTCAAATGATGCTTTTCTGACCATGAGCTGAACAGGAACCACAGGCTGTGTCTCCATGACACCAAGAACCTTACCAACGTGAACCCGCTGCTCTGGAGTGTGGGTGGCGAGAGTCTGGGATCCTCTCCAAGTCTGTGAAGTAACAGGTGCAACTGGAAATAACCCCGCATGAGCCAATGTACCAATCATGCTCAGGAATTGTGCTAAAGTCTCCTGAAGTCTGGGAGTAATTGTAGGAGCCTACGGTACCTGCCCCCCAATTGGAACTATTAGTGTCTCCCCAACTGCTGCTATGGTAGGTGCAATAGCTACGACACGAGCTCCTCGTCGGTCGCTGCCTCTGACCCTAGCGACATCTGCTCTGGGGGTAACATCCTCAGGAACCGCAGCTTGTGTCCTCACCATTTGTGACATAATGGAATGATAAATTTCAAACTTCAAGACCAATGAACTGGCACGATAGAATGAAGGAAGTGAAATTGTCCTAGAAGTTATGTAGCCTCTCGAATATAATAACAAACGTCTCTGTACCGATCCATAAGACTCTACTAAACTTGCTTATGACTCGTAGCACCTATGAACCTAGGGCTCTGATACCAACTTGTCACGACCCACATTTCCCTCCATTGGGTATCGTGAATGCACCTAGTCTTAGGGTCTAGGTAAGCCTAATATTTATTGAATAACAAAAATAATAAAGGAAATCTAACAGTCTCGATATAGAAATCTTTATAGAATTTATAATTTCCCAAAAACCGGTAGTACAAGTCATAAGCTCTAAAGAGTAAACTATACTTCTAAACACAGTTGTTTGGAAATGAGTAAAATAGTTGAAACATGGTAAGAAAGTGACTTCTAAGCCTACGAACGTGGAGAAAGGTTTAATACCTGGATCTGCACAAAAATGTGCAGAAGTGTAGAATGAGCACACCACAGTGGTGCCCAGCAAGTACCGAGCATAACCTTAGTGAAGTAGTGACGAAGACTAGTCAAGATACCCACTGTTCTAATAACTAAACAGGCATAAGTACAGAAATAACGGAAACATAGCATCTTTCTAATATCTAGACAATTTGGCTAACAACGTAACAACTACAATAAGGAAGGAAAAACATCAAACAACAACGGTACACAAAAATAATACTCCGAAGGATGGATGGGAAAGCAGCCCAAATCCGGAAAATTACAATACAGTAAGGGCAAGTAGTAACTCAGCACTGCAATAGTTCCCACATAAGGCCTTAGCCAACAACCCCAATAAATTGGTCAAATCTTCAAGTGTAAACATTCACCCGCAAGTTTATATTGAAAGCTTTAACATAAAATCATTTAAAATAGAAAATTTCTTTGATATATACTTCCTCTGAATAAATATACTTTGCAGAAAGATAATCTTCAAACGTAGTTCCTTCAAGATAAAAGCTTTTCAAATATACTTTTCCAATAAATGTCCATCAAACATAGTTTTCTTCAAGATAAATGCTTTTCAAATATACCTTTCCAAACAATAGTCTTTCAAACATAGTTTTCTTCAAGGTAAATCCTTTTCAACTATACTTTTCAACTATACTTTTTAATTAATATCTTTCAAACATAGTTTCTTCAAGATAAATACTTTTCAAATATGCATTTCAAATAGGTACATTTTTCAAGTAAATATCCTTCGATTATAGGTCACCCTGTAATGCCTAAGTGTAGAAGATTAACAGTTTCGAGCATAGGTATATCAAAAGGGGAAAATATACCGGGATCCCATCCCGTAGTTTCTAATTTATTATAAAGTACAGGGGGATCTCCCGGAATATGTATGTAGTCCAAAAATAAATACACAGTACTGGGGGATCTCCCGTAATACGTCGGTAGTCCCAAAATAAATATGCAATACATGGGGGATCTCCCAAAATACGTCTGCAGTCCCCAAAATAAATATGCAGTGCAGAGGATCTCCCGGAATACGTCCGTAGTCCCTAAATAAATACGAATTACATGGGGGATCTCCCAGAATACTTCCATAGTCCCCAAAGTAAATATGCAGCGCAAGGGGGATCTCCCAGAATTTGTCCGTAGTCCCCAAAGTAAATATGCAGTGCATGGGGGATCTCTCAAAATACGTCTGTAGTGCCCAAAGTAAATATGCAATGCAACCAACAAGGATAACAACTATAACACGACAGAATACATCGTACACCGCCACAACATGTACAAAAGAAACATATGATAGAAATGCAATGTACGACGCGCAAATCAATACAAGAACTTAAATCACAAGAACAGCAGAGCTCACTCACAAGGAATAACCACTGAATAGAAATACCAAGCATAAAGAAAACATCTTAACCAGGGAGAAACAAGACGTAACAACGAATCCACAATATTCAAGTCAACAATAATAAGCCAACACAAGTCAATTAATTCCAAATAAAGGCAAGTCCACTAAGATATAGGTTATCTGAATTCCTTTTAAGGTTGAGCGATTACGAGAGGTTTTTCAACAATTCAAATAAGGGTAAGCCGCAAAATATAATCATAACTCCAATTAATGCTAAATAATTATAGTGTGAGATAATACTAATTCCAATTAAATAGGTAGTTTATGAAAAATATAGCACGACGGTAGAAGGGTAAGATCTTCAGTTAAGTCAATTAAGATCAAGTAAGCTATAAAGTGAATCTAAAGCAAGTAATTCTAATTTAAGCATGTAGAGATGAAACTAGCAATTAGGAACGCAGTCATAACAAGTACAAGCTCGTACATAGGGAATACGATAACCTAAGAACAGTAAAAGGCCAACCTCCTACAAATAATTCCTAGCACGAACTCGTCACCTCGTGTAGACGGGTACAATCAACATAGAAGACTCAAATCCTAATGGGAAATTCCCCCACACAAGGTTATGCAAGATACTTACCTCAAAGAAGACAACCCAGTACGCTAAAATGAACTCCTCGGGTGAAAAGACCTTTGTACGACTCAAATCTAATTAAAATAACTTCAAAACATAAATAAAACTCACAAGGAACTATTCTGGATCATAAAGGCTCAATCTTTACAAAAATCTAGAAATCGACCCAAAAGTCGAACCCGAGCCCGCACCTCGGAACCCGACAAAATTTACAAAATCCAAACACCCATTCAATTAGGAGTCCAACCATACTAATTTCATCAAATTACGATACCAAATCGATGTTCAAACCGAATTATTCTCTTTAGAAAAGGTTTGGATAAAAATCCCTAATTCTCTAATCAAAATATGGATTAATTTAAAAAAAAACAACGTTTGTAACCATATTAAAATACAAATATTATACTTAGATACTGACCTCCATGATGTTACAAGAATAACGCCGCAAAAATCAACTCAATCGAAGCTCTAGAACTCAAGATATGCTCAAAATACTAAAATGACGCGGTCTGATTTTGTTATACTCAGGGATTTTCGCATGTGCGACCAAAATACCCGCACCTGTGCATTTTCGGCTGTCAAGTCTGCATTTGCGAACCATTTTGCACACCTGCGGCTCCACAGATGCGGACCCAACTTCCCATTTGCGAAATACCAGCACCAGCTATCTTTTCCGACCCTAAAATGAGCATAACTTCCTCATACGATGTCTAAATTCGACGATTATTTTTGCTATACCTCTGTTTTACGATACGAATCTAATGACTCAATCTAAAAATAAATTGGAGTTTATGCTCTTAATGTGGTACTATTTATGCTTGAAGAAATGAAGCCAAAACATCAAACATGAGCGCAACACAACCTAGACCTATCCGAAACTCACCCGAGCCCCTTGGAACCTCAACCAACAATTCCCACAAGTCATATATTACAACCCGAACTTAGTAGAACCTTGGGAAAACCCAAAACCATACCAAAACACCAAATCAATCTGGGATTCAAGCCTAAAAACTTCTAAACTTCCAAAATTTGCCAACGATGCCGAATGTCACGACCCAAAACCTATGGATTGTGATGGCACCGGACATTGCTGTCAGGCAAGCCAATCCCTTAATCAATGTGAAATACTTTCTGTTTAACAATTTCGAAATTTTTGCCCTTATTGCATTTTATAATTAAAAATAAGTAAATTCTTTTGCTAATTAAATACAACAGGAAATCCAACTTGGTACAGAAGAACTACCAAGACATCCCCCAGAACCCGGTGACACAAGTCCATGAGCAATTTCTAAGAATCTATACAATTATACAATGCTTGTCCAAAAAACAAATTTGGACAAAGGCGATAAATAAATAAAAATGTAAGTACACAGAAGGGAGACTCTGGCAGCTGCGGAATGCCTCTGGATGAATGCAGCCCGAATAAGTCCCCAAATCGATCAGCGTTCTTANATATATATATATATATATATATATATATATATATATATATATATATATATATATATATATACCCAGTGAGTATCCCGTCTAAACTCAAAGAGGTAGTGCAAGAGGTCGACTAGACACTCACTAGGGTCCAACAGTAATAATATAAGACAGGATATAAGGAAAGCAGTAGACATGTAAACAGTGTGCAATAATCATGAAGAAAACACAGAGTTTCCAAATAAATACTTAAAGCGATAACAACTTCCCTGTGTCTTTTCCAAATACCTGTCAAGTCATAAAGCAGGATAACCGTACACAACAGTCATGCGCACATAGGTGTAAAATTACTGGTTGGAGTCATGAGGAGGAATAACTATGCACCACCGGGGATCGACCGGCCCGTACCAAGAGTGCATGGTTATAATGTAACCATACCAAGAGGAGCTATGCACCGCCGGGGATCGACCGGCCCGTACCAAGAGTGCAGGCTTATAATGTAATCATATCAAGAAGATCTATGCACTGTCGGGGATCGACCGGCCCGTACCAAAAGTGCATGCTTACCAATAATCATATCTACGCACTGACGGGGATCGACCGGCCCGTACCACCCGCTCCCGCGAGTCAAACTTGGCCAAATAGGCCAACCTTAAGGAACCAAGTGTTCCTAAACCATCCAAATCACTTCCGAATCCCGTACCACCCGCTCCCGCGAGTCATAAAGCACGAATAGCTGCTATGGAAGGTTTTATTTAAGGGAACAAAAATCCTAATACGCAAAACGACCGGCTGGGTCGTTACATTCTCCCCCTCTTAAACAAACGTACGTCCTCGAAGGTGCCAAGAACTGCCCCAAATTATCTGAAATCAATGTTTAATACCTCGTACCACTGCCCGTGATACCACAACCCAGTTGAGCACCTTAGCTTGATAAAAATCTGAAGATATTCCATTTCCTTCTTACAGCAATTGCGAACTCAATTCCAACACCGGAAACTCTCTGTTAGGCTTGTTTCTAAGATGTGAACACCGTATTAACTACCACACAAGGTACCAGGACACCACTGCGTACCTTAGCTGAATCGACACCATACACTGCATAGTCCATCTTCTGACCGAAAAGACGCTCCCTGAACCTTAATAGCCAAGATTCTACGAATCTGATGCTCTCAATGCATTTTATAAGATATATACAAGCATCCTGCTATAATGCTGACGATACCATTACCACGGAGGAGATGTGTAGAAATTCCTCACCATCTGCTGAGTCAACCAAACGTTGAAATCTTTCCTCTAAACTTAGATCCTCATCTCATTACAAACCAAAAATGGCAATTTCCCTACGATATACTTGCATAATCCTTTCACACAGATCCCAGATTTAGTAATCTCGTCTCACCCAGTATTAACTGCTCAGACAATCAATCACCCCCAAACACGGCCATTAGCCTCACACGATGCCACAATACTCCATAAGGCCACAATTCGAACACGACACATAAGGAAATGACACCAGGAAGGAACTTCTCAACTCACGCTATAAATATGAACTTCTCACAGAGAAATATGAAGTAAAACACAAGAAAAAAAATTGTAGGGACCTTGCTCTATCTCACACTGTTGCGGTGTGCAACCCGATCTAGATAACATACTCGTGGCGGCGTGCCACCCGATCCTATCATAAGGTTTACATAAAGAAATATAGACGGAGCTAAATTGCTCACTATTACAATTTACTGATTACTGGTCACAAGCACGCTAAGTGCAGGACACCATTCTGGGTGGATTGTTAGGGCCATTTGCTACAAACTCAAGCACAACTGAGGTGTGATATACAACCCGAATCTCAAGAGCCATACTGCTCACACAACCAAATCACTATAAGGAACCTCAACGTATAAGAAATTGTCAAACTGTCTCACAACTCGCACGGCACAATCAAAATAACACATGAATTGATGAAGATAGGACAACACCTGATATTCCAACCCCTTTTCCCTGTGGAGCGCTATACTGAAATGAACACACCTGACTTATATGAAGTCCAGAACCTTGTTTGAATCTATTCATTCACTTCAAGTCGATTCTGCTTGCACTGAACTAGGCTAATAGTCTTACCTTGGTCAATAATAACCCACCTTTTCTCAAAACACAAGAGAGAAACTACCATAGCAGGGACAAACACCCCACCTTCCACAACCAACTGGGCTGAACGCCTTCCAGGCATAAATTCTCAATTAAGCCATATTACACTCCTTTATACTTGGTCTAATTCTTTAACCAATCAGGTGACTACATGCCATACTTATGCAATCTTCTCACGGTCATGCACTCACGGACCTCCATACAAGGTAGCAAGTATGCACATCCACACTACCGACCATCCTAAGGCTGTAAAACAATTCAAGGACCCGTAATCAGGATACAAAGCCTCTTTCACCAAACACCGATCTCAGGTGACACAGAAGAAAATAACAGCTTACTCTAAACATTCAAACACTTTGCCCTTGCTCCTCCGAGCTCATGACATCCTTACACCGAACCACGATCCGATTCTTACTTCTAGCTCCACACTGAACTATTGCACCCAACACGTCGATATGGAGTAGCATATGAGTTCCATCATAACTTCTGAACCGTTATTAGGGTGAACACTTCATCACATTTAGTAACCTTTACTTACCTCAATTCCTGAGAACCATAACAATACACAAGTGAACTCTCACAATCACAATACATGCAAATCCTTAAGTAGTGGTCTGAACCACCATAACCCTTTCGGGACCCTCATATACCTGAAAGTCCATAGCACTTGAATGCTTCAAATTGAAATCTATTACGACGGCTGGCAGGCCCCCCACACATCTGCGCAAACCATACACATACTCAATCATGCCGAAGGAACTTATCATTGTCGTACTTGTGCCAGTCCAACCATGACTAACCAATCTATATTCTTTTAATCATCTCTAATTGCCTCAAAGATAATAGTAACTTCCTTCAACTCATAGTAGCTTAACCCTCACTCATCCCGAGTGACCTTGATTCACGAGACCATGCTGCCTAAATTCTGCAACCCGTCTCACAACCTTCTGAATCTTTCTACAACCCGGAGTCTATCTCCCTCACCCCTCCGATACCAACCGGTGTGCTGAAATAATATAGAACACTCCAATCATCTTCCTTCCTCTTAGAGATTATACTGCAGAAGCTCGATTCTTAATTATACTGCTACCTGAAACCCTTAAACACCACATCCTCTATCTTTCGAATTCATTAGGACCATTACTGAGTCACCTACTCTGACTGGTCCCGAATACAATCAACTCCAAGGCTCTCCTAGCACATGGACACCCTTTCAGTGAAGCACGTGACTGAGTCACTACCCTTACACTTTCATATGCCTTAAGCACGAATTCTTAATCTTCCAAAGCCTAACCCTGGTCCAATAGGACCAAGTTTGCACACATTTGTCGAATGCCATGCTCAATTACCGCTTTACTCATTTCCCTTAGATGTAACAACTTGCCAATATGCCGACAATCTGCAACTCCATGAGGACACAACCCCACAACCCAAATGCAGGTGGTGGGACTCCCCCACTTTGGTTAACCTTATTCCTTTAAGCACTACCCGACTTCCTTTCCTTACGCCTGGCCTTTCAGAAATGGAACTACCACCTATCACCTTTCACCTATCTTCCTTCATCGCGTGCTTCTCCATTGCGGCCTCAATCCGATATCATTCCCTGTAACTCTTGAACCAGCAGATCACTACATCTTAAAACCCATCGAAAATCATCTTTCGCAAGTCGCCTTCATTAGAAAGGCTTATTCCATGCTGAACCTCAATGCACCATGACCTCTGACAGCCGCTTCTTCAATACTTTTTCACAGTACTCTAACCCAATTCCACCGAAGAAACCATGGCACCGACGAACTTAACACATTCCATTCGATCAATGACGTCGATAACACAACAACGGTGAATATTCCACCTCACTTGAAAACACCCTGAGAATACCTCCCTTCAAGTCATTCATTGCCCCTACATATGGGCAACATCCTACCATCCTATCAACACCGCACGATATCCAATCTTAAGCGTCATAACAACCTGATCACAACCTCAAAGTCCTCAGAAACACAATTACTGAGCTGAAACAACATATTATTCTTCTATAGGGCAACAAAAACAACCCCAACCAACTTCACATGGAAAAATATCTCGCACTATATCCGTAGAACCATTTCAATTCCTCAAATCCTCGAATCATAGCAAAAGCTTCGCGGCGTATAAGATTGAGTAGGAAGAAACACAGGCATAAGCCTTAATGGAATCAAATCGCACGATGAGGAATCAAGAAGGGAAGTACTCCTAATAGCCTTGTAGCCTCTCGAAGATAAGTACAGACGTCTCCGTACCGATCCACAAGACTCTACTAGACTTGCTCATGACTCGTGAAACCTAGGGGAACCTAGAGCTCTGATACCACGGTTTCACGACCCAAAACCTATGGGTTGTGATGGGGTCGGACATTGTTGTCAGGCAAGCAAATTCCTTAATCAATGTGAAATATTTTCTGTTTAAATATTTAGAAATTTTTGCCCTTATTGCATTTTATAATTAAAAATAAGTAAATTCGTTTGCTAATTAAATACAACAGTAAATCCAACTTGGTACAGAAGAACTACCAAGACATCCCCCAGAACCCGGAGACACAAGTCCATGAATAATTTCTAAGAATCTATACAATTATACAATGCTTGTCCGAAAAACAAATTTGGACAAAGGCAATAAATAAATAAAAATGTAAGTACACAGAAGGGAGACTCTGGCAGCTGCGGAACGCCTCTGGATGAATGCAGCCCGAAATAAGTCCCCAAATCGATCAGCGTTCTTATAAGGGTAACTGTGCAACAAAATGCACAGAAAGTGTAGCATGAGTATATATATATATATATATATATATATATGTGTGTGTGTGTGTGTGTGTGTACCCAGTGAGTATCTCGTCTAAACTCGAAGAGGTAGTGACGAGAGGTTGACTAGACACTCACTAGGGTCCAACAGTAATAATATAAGACAGGATATAAGGAAAGCAGTAGACATGTAAACAGTGTGCAATAATCATGAAGAAAACACAGAGTTTTCAAATAAATACTGAAAGCGATAACAACTTCCATGTCTCTATTCCAAATACCTGTCAAGTCATAAAGCAAGATAACCGTACCAAACAGTCATGCGCACATAGGTGTAAAATAACTAGCTGGAGTCATGAGGAGGAATAGCTATGCACTGCCGGGGATAAACCGGCCCGTACCAAGAGTGCATGCTTATAATGTAACCATACCAAGAGGAGCTATGCACTGCCGGGGATCGACCGGCCCGTACCAAGAGTGCATGCTTATAATGTAATTATATCAAGAAGAGCTATGCACTGCCGGGGATCGACCAGGCCGTACCAAAAGTGCATGTTTACCAATAATCATATCTATGCACTACCGGTGATCGACCGGCCCGTACCAAGAGTGCGTCTATCAATGTAGTCGTATCATATCATAATGTATCTTCGTCCATGTACTGCCGGGGATCGATCGGCCCGAACCAAGAGTGCATTATTAATCAATTCCATGTGCACTGCCGGGGATCGACCGGCCCGTACCAAGAGTGCACTATGATACCGCCGTGGTGTACGGCCCGCTCCCATAAGAGTAAGGGAAAGTTCACACCCCGCTCGCAGAAAGTAAATTGCGAAGCGGACACATGCGCACATAAAGTATTCAAATCTGCTTACATAAAAAATTCCTTTCAGCTATTCAAGCCCACTAGCTCTAGGGAAACAATAATATCTTACATGAGTACAAAAGCTTATAAGTCAATTATTTTCCTTTCATAACACCTTTCATTTAATATTTAAAGTAAAACAAGTTCCTTCCTATTTATTTCAAAAAAACCGTTTCTTTCATTTCGTTCTTACAAGAGAATAACTTCCTTTCGTATAGTCTCAACAGTAATCACAGCACACAATACATACAAGATACAAGTAAGGCACATAGAGGCATGCTCGTGAGTCCTAAGGCTACCTGACTTATCAATATAGTCGCCACGTACGGACTCTCGTCACGTGGTATGTACGCGGCCCCCATAAGATGTATACATAGAAAATAATGAACCTATGGGGACATTTCCCCCTTACGAGGTTGGAAAGGAGACTCACCTCGACAAAAGCACTCCTCGGATCAAGAAAGCGCCCGAAACTCCGAAACTACCCTCGACGTCTCGTAACTAGCCAAACATGGTATAATTGACTCAATTAGGTTCCAAGATTAAGAATTAACAAGAAATTCAAAAATTTAAACATTCTTGACGATTTCCGAAATTTTGACCCCGGGCCCACACGTTCGGATTTTGAATATTCTTGAAAAATTGGATTACCCATAGTCTAACGATCATAATTACACCATTTATTCAATAATTCATGGCTAAAAAGAGATAATTCATTAATTTTCCCAAAATCCCATTTTCAATCCAACCTAGATTTTTCTAAGAATTAGTGATGAATTTTCTTGAAAATTCATGAATATATTTAGTAACAAGGGGTGAAATTACTTACCTCTCGGGGATATTGGTTGAAGAACTGGTTTCTCAGGTTCTTGGGACTCAACAATGGTGGTTGGGGTGAAAAATGATGAAGAAACCCGATTTTGGGATTTAAATATAGGCTGCCTACAGGGGTTTCCGCACCTGTGACCTTGGGACCGTAGGTGCGAGACCGCACCTGCGAGATTTGGATCGCCCATGCAGAAAGGGCTTGGGCCACTGGGCATCGCACATGTGGAACAAGAGTCCGTGCCTGCTGCTCGGCTCCTGCAGAGGTCTGCTCGCACCTGCGATGGGTGGTCACACCTGCGATGTCTGGGACCGCAGGTGCGGTCTCGCACCTGCGACTGGGCGACCGCAGATGCGGTCACACCAGAAGCAGCTGCACCAGCAATGATTTTTGCTGGTTTTTGGCCCCGTGCGGGATCTGGGAAGTACCTGGGCCCACCCGAGCCCCCGACAAAATATACCAACAAGTCCCAAATCATAAGACGGACTCGCCCGAGCGTAAGGAACACTCAAAACATCGCTAAAACTCAAATCACCCTCCAAACCCCTTGAATTCAAACTTAAGAACTTTAAGAATTCTAGATTTCATTTTATTGCGCCGAACAGGTCTATACTACTCAAAATGACCTCAAATTTTACATACAAGTCATAAATGACTATACAGAACTATTCCCGATCGCGGAATTCCGTTCGGACCTCGATAGCATAAAATCACGTCCCAACCCAAATTTTAAATATAAGGAAATCCTGATTTCCATTTCGGACGCCGAAATGCTCTCGGGTCATAAGAAACCCAAGCCGAACATACGCCCAAGTACGAAATCATCATACGGAGCTGCTGGAGCTGTCAGAACTCGATTTCGAGGTCGTTTGCTCAAAATGTTGACCGAAGTCAAACTTGGCCAAATAGGCCAACTTTAAGGAACCAAGTGTTCCTAAACCATCCAAATCACTCCCGAATCCCATACCACCCGCTCCCGCGAGTCATAAATCACGAATAGCCGCTATGGAAGGTTTTATTTAAGGGAACGGAAATCCTAATACGCAAAACGACCGGCTGGGTCGTACACCGAAACTTACCAAACCACGTCCGAATGACATGAAAATTTTCACACACGTCACAAAGGACTCTACGAACCTATTACAACTCCCGAAATTCCATTCCGATCCGGATACCTAATTTTCCACTGCCGACCAAAATCGCCAAATTTCTTACTTTCGCCAATTCAAACCTAATTCTACCACGGACCTCCAAATTACATTCCGGACACACTCCTAAGTCTAAAATCACCAAAGAAGTTGTTGGCATTATCCAAAACTCATTGCGGAGCCGGTTACACAAAAAGTCAAATTACAATCTAATTCTCACCGCTTATGCTTCCAAAACTAGAACCCTTCTTCCAATTCGACTCTAAATCATCTGTTAATTGAATCCAACCATGTATGCAGGTCGATATACATAATGTGAAGGTGCTCAAGGCCTTATGCCACCGAACGGAGCCTAAAATCTCAAAACGACCGGTCGGGTCGTTACATACATGCTCAGTACTTTATTCATACTGACGTCCCTTTTATATATGGATGCTACATGTCGTGGTGAAGGTCCTGATAGTTAGGTAGACGCAACTCCACCACGATAGTAGGCTGCCTAGTTCAGTGTTTATTGGCGAGATACCTTCTCCGGACTTGTCGTGGTTTTGGTATGCACTTTTGTTATAGACGTTATGGGTATGTCGAGCCCTTCCCCGACAATGTTGCAACATTTATGTTCCTTTAGAGGATCATAGACATGTGTCTACTCATGTATAGTTTGGATTGCCTTGTCAGCTGATTTTTTTTTTATAGTCTCTAATGACAGCTTGTCAGCTCGTACCTTATATATAACTTCATGACAACCTTGTCCGCCCATGTTATGTATGTTCATGCCATTATTTTTCATTGTTGGTTGTTCATGATTAATGTCTACCATTTATGTTGATCTCTTCGGCTCTTATAGATAATAAGAAAGGTTAGATAAAATGTAGGTTGGTGCTCGGTAGGTATGGCCCGGGTGCTATTCATGGCCCTCCAGTTTGGGTCGTGACAACACCGGTCAAATACAATGTACAGCCCGTGTACCCACTCGTCACCTTACGTATGCGACTTTCACATAGCACAGCTGAATAACTCAATACCAATCCTAAGGGTTAGTTTCCCACACAAAGTTAGGCAAGAGTCTTACTTCAACTAGACCAATTCAACCCTCGAACATAGCTTTTCCCCTAAAATCCGCCTCCACATGGCTCAATTTAACCAAAATCTACTTAACATCATCAAACTATGCAAGAGAATTCAATTACAGAGATAAATCTTAAATCTTTACATTTTTCGCAAAATGTCAACACAAGTCAATCGGGGGCCCACCGGTCAATACCCGAGTCCAATGGTAGATTCCGACTACCCACAATACTCTAGTACATGCTCTAAACCAAACATCCACACAAGTCTAAAAATATCATACAAACTCGCTCACGTGATCAAAACCCAAAAATACATCTAAAACTATGAATCAAACACTAAAACACATCAAGTTCAAAGTAAAGTCCAAATGATACCAAATTTTGCATACAAGTTCTAAATACCATAATAGACCTATTCCAAGTGAACTCGATAGCTAATAGTAAACCTACGGTCAAACTTTCAAATTCAAATTGCCATGTTACGGACTTCCAAAATAAATTTCCGGGCATACGCCCAAGTCTGAGATAACGATATGAAGCTATTGAAGCGATCAAACCACTCTTCCGGGGTCGTTTTCATAAAAGTAAATGTTTGGTCGACATTTCTAACTTAAACTTCAAAGGGTACAAATCAACTGGAAAGTTTCTCGGAACGAAACTAACCAACGACATGTGTGAAGTATAAAAAGGGGAAACATGTCCCAATTACATAAAACGACATGTCGAGTCCTTACAGTATAAGTTAGTACTAAATCGAGAAAATCGACAATCCATATATATATATATACATACGTATATATATATATATATATATATATATATATATATATATATATATATATATGTATGTATGTATGTATGTATGTATGTATAAATATGTATATATATATATGTACATTTATACATATATACATACATACATTTATACATATATATATACACACACACACACAACTACTCCAAGGTCTGGTAGTACAAGTCACGAGCCACTATGATTTTGATTTACAAAATCGATATGAAGAACAAGTACAATATATATTTGAAATTTACATTAACATAATGTAAGTCCTATGATACTGTGAACAAGAGGTAGCTTGAATCTGGAATGATGGAACGTCTTTGTAACGATCCGAGATGTCGATCTGACCTTTTGTATTATGTTCGGTGGTTCGAGGTCATGAGCACTTTTGTATGATGTATTATGACATGTACATATCGTTGGTTTTGGTTTTCGGGTGATTCAGAATTGATTTAGGAGAATGATTCTCATTTTAGAAGCTTTAAGTTATAGTAGTTGACCAAGTTTCAATATTGTGTATTTGACCATCTTTATTTGGGTAGTTCTTTGAGATCACCATTGATCCCGCTGGATCCTCTGCACCTGCACTAGGGATGATGACCCTATGGGACCACTCCAGTCCGGCCCTCATACCATGTGTAACGTTTTTTATATATCTTTTGGCATACCTTCCTAAGTTCATTGAAAGTGTGAATAGGGGCTAAAAGCTTAAGTTTGAGGGTGACAGTTGGAAAAGTTGTGATGTGGGAAGTGTAACGACCCAGCCGGTCGTTTCGCGTATTAGGGTTCCGTTCCCTTAAATGAAACCTTCCATAGAGGCTATTCGTTCTTTATGACTCGCGGGAGCGGGTGGTTCGGGATTTGGGAATGATTTGGATGGTTTAGGAACACTTGGTTCCTTAAGGTTGTCCTATTTGGCCAAGTTTGACTTCGGTCAACATTTTGAGCAAACGACCTCGGAATCGAGTTCTGATAGCTTCAGTAGCTCCGTATGATGATTCCGGACTTGGTTCCTTATGTTTGAAATTTGGGTTGGGACGTGATTTTATGCTATCGAGGTCTGAACGGGATTCCGGGATAGGGAATAGTTCCGTATAGTCATTTATGACTTGTCTGTAAAATTTGAGGTCATTCCGAGTAGTATAGGCCCGTTCGACGCAATGAAATGAAATCTAGAATTCTTAAAGTCTTAAGTTTGAATTCAAGGGGTTTGGAGGGTGATTTCGAGTTTTAGCGATGTTTTGAATGTTCTGTGAGCTCGATCAAGTCCGTCATATGATTTGGGACTTGTTGGTATATTTTATCGGGGGCTCGAGTTGGCCCAGGTGCCTCCCGGACCCCGTACGAGGCCAAAAACCAGCAAAATCCATTGCTGGTGCAGCTGCTTCTGGTGTGACCGCACTTGTGGTCGCCCAGTCGCAAGTGCGACTTTCTCCGCAGGTGCGAACAAGAACTTCGCAGGTGCGAGTCCGCTGGTGCGGAATTTTCTTCCGCAAGTGCGACCCCAGCTTCCAGGCCCAGCTCCGCAGGAGCACCCATTTCTTCGCAGGTGCGAGACCGCACCTGCGCTCCCAATGTCGCAGGTGCGGAAACCCCTGTAGGCAGTCAATATTTAAGTCCCAAAAATGGGTTTCTTCACATAATTTCATTCCAACCTCCATTGTTGAACCCCCAAGCTTAGGAACAGCGTACCCACGACCAAGATTTGTCTAAGGTGAGTAATTTTACTCAGTTTTTCTAATTAAAGTCATGAGTTGCAAAGGAAATTCCCTACTAATTCTTAGAAAAATTTAGGTTTTTGGATTGAAAATGGGATTTTGGGAAAATTGTATAATTTTGATCCGTAGACTTCGGGTAACTCATTTCTTCAAGAATTCTCAAAATCCGAATGCGTGGGCCCGGGGTCGAGATTCCTAAAATCGTCAAGAATGTTTAAATTTTAGAATTTCTTGTTAATTCTCCTTCCTTGAGGCTAAATTGACTCAACTATATTATACTTGGCTAGTTCTGAGCCGTCGAGTTAGTTTCGGAGTTCTGTGCGCATTCTTGATCTGGTCGTGATCCGAGGAGTGACTTCGTCGAGGTGAGTCTCCTTTCCAAACTTATAAGGGGGAAATGTCCCCGTAGATTCCTTGTTGCTATGTGTATATGTTGTGGGGACCACGTACGTACCAAGTGACGAGAGTCCCTATGTGGCGACTATATTGTAATGTCGGGTAGTCGTAGGACTCACGAGCATGCCATTATGTGCCTTATTTGGATCATTAAATGTGTTATAAATTGTGTTTGAAGTTGGAAATGTTATGGAAAAAGGTGAGATCAGATGATATAATTCTACTTGGCTAACGCGGATATGATATTGACACGATCCTGCTGAGTTCACAGTTGAGTCGGTACCCATAGGTACCTATATATATATATGAATACTACTGTTATCGAGTCAGCACACGAGTCGTGGACTGGATGCGCGATCGTGGGTCAGCTAATACATATTTATTATCGAGTTAGCACACAAGTCGCAGGCATGATGCGCGATCGTGGGGAGTTTATCACTATCGAGTCAGCACACGAGTCCCAGGTATGATTCGCGATCGTGGGGAGCTTATCACTATCGAGTCAGCACACGAGTCGCATGTATGATTCGCGATCGTGGGGAGCTTATGACCTCAGTCATTATGACCTACCTTATGACTCCAGTCGGTAGCCTTGTCCGTGTCGGTATGTACACTTGAGTTTGGATCACATATGACAGGGTTGAAAGGTATTGTTGAATAAGAGAGAATTGTACTTGGGATTCCTATTTGTGTTACATTATCTGTTCATGTACTTGTTGTTTGCTGTTTCACATGCCTACTGTTTTACTCATATCTCAATATATATTATTATGCTGGACCTTAGTGAGTATCTAGTCGACCTCTCGTCACTACTTCTTCGAGTTTAGACGGGATACTCACTGGGTACATATTTATATATATGTACTCATGTTGCACTTCCTTTTCTTTCTACACTTGACTGTGCAGGTACGGAGGCTGGTCCATCTGATTTCCAGTCTGGTGCTAGATATTGACTGCGCGGTTATACTTCACGGTGAGTTGTCCTTCTAGCGACTTCCTAGCAACACTCTGGAGTTTCCTTGCCATGTTTCTCTGTTTACTTATTCAGACTGAGGCTCTGTATACATATTTTGGTTATTGTATATTATGTAGTTGCCCGTGACACTCGCGACACTAGTTCCTGGCACACACGTAATGTATATTTTGGGTATTGGGCTGTATATCTATGTATACGTCTTAGCTTGGCTGGGCCTTTATTATGCTTCACTATTGTATCAGGCTGGTATCTTGCTTAGTTTGTTTAAAAATTTGTAGTTATTGATTTGTTAAACTAAAGGGGGAAGGGTAACACTTAGTTTATTTCATATCGGCTTGCCTAACCCCGCTGTTGTGCGCCATCGCGGCCTGAATTAGGATTTGGGTCGTGACAGGAGTTACTTATAAGGTGAAAGGTTAAAAAGAATATATATATATATATATATATAATGGAACATTTCTTGTCTCTTAAAAAAGAAAAGAAAATATAAGAAAGAAGAAAAAAGAAAGAAAAATAAGGAATTGTGAATAATTTGAAGACTAGGTGATGAAATGAAAAATAAAGAAAATGTGAAAAAGTTTTTGAAGGAAGTGTACCTTGATTGTTGAAAAATTATAGTGCTTAGGGGGGTTTTGAGTCACTCAATAAAAATTGTACCCTACCATAACCAAAAGCCTAAACTACAACCCTTAAGTCCTAATTGATTTTGAACCAAGTGTGTTTACATTAGTAGAGAAATACATGAAGGGCAAGCCTATGGTACTACTTGTGTGCATTTAAACATCTCTGTGTGTGTGTGTGTGTGTGTGTGTGTGTGAGAGAGAGAGAGAGAGAGAGAGAGAGAGAGTTAACTCTTTCCAATTGATATCTTTATATTTTGAATTGCATTTTATGAATGTGGTATTCTCTCTTGCTTGTGAGGGCACATTGAGATGTGATGGATTGGTGACATCGATAATTTTTGAATTGATAAATCGAGCATATGTAGTAGACTAGTGCTTTTGAGTCACTTCTTGATTCTTGGTGTTGTCATTTAATTATTTCGAAACTGCATTGCATTCTTGAGATTGATTTTTAAATGAGGGAGTTATTTGTTTGAAATTCACTTGCTTGAGCCTAATTTTTACAACAACCCAGTATAATTCACAAGTTGGGTCTGGGCAGGGTAGTGTGTACGAAGACCTTACCCCTACCCTAGAGTAGAGAGGTTATTTCTAATAGACCCTCGGCATCCTTCCCTCCAAGAACTCCCTACCTTGCTCTTGGGGTGACTCGAACTCACAACCTCTTGGTTGGAAGTGGAGGGTGCTTACCATCAGAGCAACCCACCTTGTCTAATTGTTAGTACCAACCAAACCATAAGTGTTGTATGTAATTGGAAAATGTGATTTTGGGAATGATAGGGATATTACTTTAGCTTTAAATGTTAGAGCCTCATTTAGTATTTGAATTTGATTTTCTTCACGAAAAGCAACAACTTTAAGTTGGGGTTGTTGATGAGTGATGATTTTACCATTTATTTTAGTCTCTTTACTTTAGTTTTTGTATCCTTTAATTATAATATGACGTCATTTATTATGTGTATAGCTAGTTTTTCAGGTGAAAGTAGTAATGAAGAGAGTTGAGATCAAATGGAGTGGAATTGAGTAAACAAAGAGTTAAAGTAGTGCAAATACAGTCAGTAATTTCGTCTCTGTGGAATTTTGTCCACTTCTGCAGTCTCGCATCTGCGAGAGGGTAACCATATCTATGGAATTGCCAAAGTTCCATTGGGATCTGTCACGACCCCAAATATAAACTAGTAGTGATGACGCATATCGTGGAACTAAGCCAGCCAAATTAACACTCAAAACGTAAAGAATCTTTCATTTATATCACTACTAAATTGATAATCAATAAAGGTTTCGTTTAATCATTTTTAAAACAGATAAAGCTACACCGAATTTTATATACAATCCCTAAGATCCCGGAGTCACAAGTCATGGGCATCTAAAGAAAATATACAAGTTTGGAAAATAAACTCTATAATAGTAAGAAGGAGAAAGCAGGGTTACGAACGCGTGCAGCACCTCACAAATCTCCGAGAAGTCTCCAGAACAGATAGACAGCTCACCCTGCCCTATCACCTGGATCTGCACACAAGGTGCAGGGAGTAATGTAAGTTTGGCAACTTAGTAGTAATGAAAGTAAATAAGGTCTGATCAATAAGAAACACATAAAATAAAGTCATCAATTCACAATAGGCACAATCTTTCTTTCCAACAGTGTATACATTAAATCATCACGCTTAAAAAGCCGGTTTCAGTGAAATCCTTTGAAAAATGTAATTTCCAAACAGTTTCAATAAAATGTCCAAGAGGTTTAGTGTAAAATGATATGATTCATAAGTAGCCACTCGGGCAAAAACATAATTATAAACCACCCCTCTGGGGGTAACATCACTCAGAATCAGTCCCTCAGCATGCCTCACAATCACTCATAATCAGCCCATCGGGCAATCTCAGAGCCACTCATACCTCCCAATCACTCGGCACTCGTCACTCGGCACTCGGTACTCATACTTAGTAGGTACCTGCGCTCAATGGAGGTTTACAGACTCCGGAGGGGCTCCTACAGCCCAAGCGCTAATATCAGGCCATCTCGTGGAATCAATCACTCTGACACTCGGCCTATCAATAACATGTCGCGGCGTGCAGCCCGATCCCATATCATATCCTCACAAATCAGGCCCTCGGTCTCACTCAGTCATCATAAACAAAATAACATGCTGCGATGCACAACCCAATCCCATAGTATCCTCACAACATAGGCCCTCGGCCTCACTCATTCAGAATCCTCTCAAAAAGCCGCTCGGGCTATCAGTAAAACGGGGTACTCAACCCAAAATATCATTTTATATCTCAAAAGAGTGTAAATAAGACTGAGTTTCGAAATCAGTTAAACATAATATGACTGAGTGTAAATCATAAGTCAACATAGTGAGGAATAGCAGTAAAAGCCCCCAAGGGGTCATACATTTTGGCACGAGGCCCAAATACGGCATTCCGCCCAAAAACATAGTAATAATCTTAAAACATGAAATATCATATGATTTAGAATCAAATACGCCACTTAATAATTGCTACGTAATGGACCAAGTCACAATCCCCAACAGTGCACGCCACACACTCGTGAACTAGTATGTGTGACACTCCAAAAATAGTGATACAATGCGGGGTACGGGGTTTCATACGCTTAGGACAAGATTTACAGTCATTACTTACCTCAAACTGGCTCAAATACTAATCTGCGATACTCTTGACTCTCAAATCGGCCTATGATTTCTCCAAATCTAACCAAGATCGGATTTACATCAACAATATATGCTAAGGATCAAAGCTCATTCGAAAATTATCAAAATTAACCAAAAATCCCGAATTGGCCAAACCTGAACCCCGGGCCCACGACTCGGATTCCGTTAAAAATCATAAAAACTAAAATTCTTACACTCTCACGAGTTCGTACATACCAAATTTTCTTAAATCCGACAACAAAATCTCGTTCAAAACCTTAAGAACACTTCCTCTTTTTCCCTAAATTTTCACCCCAAGTCACAATTTAGATGATGAAATAGAAGAAAAAATCATGGGATTTAGCCAAAACCAAGTAAGAATCACTTACCCCAATGCTTTCCTTGATATATCTCCCAAGAATCGCTTCTACCCAAGCTCCAATACGTCAAAATGGAAAATGGGATGAAGTCCTCTCTTTTTATAACTTAAATATTCTGTCTAGGCTGCCCTCGGACCTGCCCTCGGACCTGCCCTCGATTTGACCCACCCCGATGTTGAACTATCCCCGAGTACCCCCGAGGTCGAACTACCCCCGAGTACCCCCGGGGTCGATTTTTGACAGATGCACCAAAAAATAGAAAACTCACATCAACATATATCAGCCATCAACCAATGTCAAAACATTATCTGTTAACTATCCGAAACTCACCCGAGGCCCCCGGTACCTCAACTAAACATACCATCAAGACCAAAAACATCATACGAACTTAGTCAAACCTTTGAAACACTCAAAACAACATCAAAACATTAAATTACACACGGATTCAGCTTAATGAAACTAAGAACTTCCAACTTCTATTTTCGATGCCGAACCATATCAAATTTCGTCCGAATGACTTGAAAATTTGTACACACGTCCAAAATGACACAACGAGCCTTTTCGAACTTCCGAAACTCCATTCCGACCTCGATAGCTTATTTTCCACTACTGACCGGAAATCGCCAAAAACTCAGTATCGCCAATTCAAGCTTAAATTCTACTCTGGACCTCAAAATAACATTCCGAACACACTCCTAAGTCCAAAATCACCTAACGAAGCTATCTGAGCAACTTCCGGTTGACTTTTCTAATAATAAGGCCAACTTAAGAGACTAAGTATCTCATTTCTCTCCATAATCACTCCGAACCCAAGCCAACCGTACCAACATAACATAAAAGAGCTTAACAACACATAATAAAGCAGAAATAGGGGAAATGGGGATAAAATCTCGGAACGACCAATCGTGTCGTTACATTCTCCCCCAGTTAATCATACGTTTGTCCTCGAACGTGCCCACAATTGTTCCAAAAACTACGAAAATCTCCATGTAACCTACCATGCACATACCCGGGGGTGATCCCACGTCACCCTATCCCATATAGGTCCAATAGCACAACACAGATGAAATTTCGAAATCCAACGTGACCCATAAACCTTAGAACCAAATTTCCACTTCTGAAATAATTTACAAGATTAGAATTCCACAACTCTAAGCTGAATAAGTTTGAACACGTTGTATCAAGCCATATCCGTAACCCAAGATGTAATCACTTAATATACCGCATGACTCAAACACTCATAACCATATTTCCTAATCACAATAGCTCCTCAAAACAACCCAATACCGGTAAATAACCTCTTATCAAGCAATGCCTTGCTCTAACACTTTCATATGCTGCCGATGATGAAAGAAATGTAGAAACTAGCAACCATTCGTCCGATAAGCAAGTCATGGAGCTCCCCCCTTTCTCCGACAGGAACTATAGCAGATATCTAAGACAACTTACGATATCATCCTTCCAACCAAGTTGTAGTCAACTCTGGTAGTATTCATTCTAGGCCCAATGATCTCTTCTCATCCAACACGACCACTCTGATGACATGATGCATCAATACAATCCAAAGCCATAACATGTGCAACTCGTGCACTCCATAGCAACATCCCACGAACTTAAATCATAGAAAATATTCACACGAGAGGACTATACTGCCATTAACAATTACCATCACAACACCATGCTAAGAGCCTGACACATACCGTAAAAAAAATAAAACACACGAATCTGAAACCAAGGATCATACCTCCACATAACTCCGCTACAATGCGTGATCCTATCCAAACGCTGGTTCACATGAGATACTTCAAGCCACCTTGCTCAAAATCAATAACTATGGAAATTCGACATCAAGTACTCCAAGTGCATTTCCATAACCATGGGAAAATCGGATGATACCATGCCACACTAACCCCAAAGAACATAACCAATATGTCTCAATTCCGCAATACCCAATTACTTACCTTACTCAAATCCCACTATAAATCCCAAATAGGTCCGCACCATATATGACTATAACCAAAATTCACAACTCCTCGCAACACCAAAGGGTAACTCATAGATCACTCCAGAACACGAAGAAACTCAATGACAATCAAATGATACATCCCTCAACAATGGCAATTCAGAGTGAACAATTCCGACCCGGTGCAAAACACACACCCATATTGGGCCTACCAATAACACTTTCGATCGAGAAAGACGGGAATTTGTGAAAGCGGGCTTATTGCCCCATGTCTTACCTATAAAAGAGTAGAAAAGGGATATATGAAGTTCGTTCTCTTCCTCTGTGCATCTCTGTGATGGGTAAATCTCCATACTAAATCAACTCTGGTCACCACAATAGATAGATAACTCTCTGAAGGTTCACAATGACTGAATCATGGCATTTACTAACATCTGACTAGCTTTGATCGCATCCTCACAATCCACAACCACAAAATAATCTGTTTGTGAGAACTCTCAGTCTCGAAGTCCATAAAGCACACAAATTGCCATATTTTATCCCAACTCCACCGCTCGAATATATAACACATCCCTAATACTCAATCATTCCACGAGGGATACCCCTATATTTCTTCTGTGTCACCAAGAAAACTTGAATATCAGCAGTTGATCCAACAAGAGAGTGTCGCAATACTAATTAAGCACCCTTAACTCCACACATTGCCCTTTTTGAAATGTATACCCTCATCAAGCCACCAAATAGTGATATCACTACCTAGTCATTTGAAACTGCCCATGTTGCCTAAGAATTTCGACCTTCCTTCTAGAACTGAATTGTGACCTCACATATGAAAATCTCAACTCTACACAACATACCGCATACGCCATGCCATCCTATGATAAATATGAGAACTTCATGATCCCTTCCGATCCACAAGAAACTACGTACCCAACTAGCCAAGAACTTTCCATTTGATCCCATTTAGAAGAAAAATCACTATACATCACCTGCACCTCACGTCGGTAGAAAATATACATCTCTAACCGTGGTAGAAACCATCAAGAACTATCTGAATCCCATTTGTACAACACCAAACCATCAGGACTGAATCCTTCTAACTCAACCAAGCTACGCAGGCCACCATAACCCAAGAGCATTTCTAAGAAACACCTGTAAAAACTCATTGCCTCATAAAGACCCAAAAAACTAATCATATCCCTTACCATGCCGATCCGACCTACTACAAAGTTGTCCAAGTTATCCAAGTTCCTTCTGACTTACCTTGGAATCAATACTTCTCCTTTCCATGATACAGCAATTCTCAACCTAGACTCACCATACGAGACCCAAGCATAAGACCGTACCGTCTAAGGCTAGCAAGCCGTTGAATACTCTCTCAAATATCCCCAGAAGTACCACATTAAAAATACCTACCCTGAAGAGACTTCCTGCGAATCTAAAGCCATTACCTTCTCATTCTTGATACTGATATGTAGAATTCATGATAATGTAGAAATGCCACAAGTCACGACACCCTCCTACGCAAATCTCAGTACTAGCCAAATGCACACCTTGAAGATTCCTAATTGTTACATATAACCTTGAATCCGTCAGAACCATTCTCGAGAGTCATCCACTCTACACAAATATCAATTAAACGGATCAAAAAGATCAAACGACTTGACACCATTTGCACACCAACATACTAGGAAGTAACCCACACTTCGAAGCAACCAAGCAAACTCTTACTCCGCACACACTACACCATTTTAAGTTACAACTCAATCATTCAATAAAACCCATCTACCCATAGAGTACATTACCACCTGTAAAATTTCCCCTACTCGAGTCTTCTCAGACTCCACCTCTGTAGGTTATAACTGATTCACTAGTGTTACCTCAAACTGAACCCAATACCTCACATAATCATGCAACCAACTTATCATTAGCAGCCTCCTCCACTTGGCTCAAAGCCATAGATAAAACATCAATAACTCACAATGCCCATACGCTAACACTGCCGCCATATCACAATGAGATTCAACTAAATCCTTCATAAGCTCATATATAACTCAAAAAATTTAACACCTCAAATCATCTACAATCTCGCATTCACCATTGCAATAGCCGTGCTAACTTCCACAAGTGATCTAAACTCAACTTACAACATATAACATTTACTGGTAAAGGAGTACTTGATATCAAACCACCTAAGGATCACACAACCTCAGAATATCCGGCGGGAGATAACCCAACCTGCTTAGCCTTAAATTGATATCATCTCAATACCCTTTCAAAAATCATAGCTTTCACTCAATCACTATACACTCCTGCATAAAACAGAACCAATGCCTATCCTCGAGGCTTCAAGATACGCGGTATAAGAACCAAAAGCTGATGGTAGAACTAACACTGAAGTTGTGGTCATAGCAATCTTGAGCTTCTTGAAGCTCTCTCCACACTCGTCTGACCACCTGAATACCCTCACTGGACACCACGTGCCCCAAGAATGCTACTGAACTGAGCCAAAAATTCACACTTGGAGAACTTTGCATAAAGCTTCTCCTCTATCAATCTCTATAATACCCTCCTCAAATGCTGAATATGCTCCTCCTGGATACGTGAGTACGCCAGGATGCTATCAATGAATACAATAATGAAGGAGTATAAATACAGCTAGAATACACTATTAATGAAATACATGAACGCTACTGGGGCATTGGTCAGCCTAAAATACATCAATAGGAACTAATAACACAAAAGAAAGATTCGCTTCACTCCACAACTAAACAACATGAGAGGTCTTCCAATACACTCACAACTCGAAGCCATATGCCAACTCGAGACAGAAATCAAACACTCAATAGTTCTTGCCACATTTCTAGCCAATCCTTTTGTCACAATCAAACAATTTGAACACACCTAACCATCGAATCACACTCGCCACATAGTCATCCAGTCACAAAACCCCAATGTTAAGGACACAATGGACATATAAGTCCCAAATGCACGACTCACACAATAGAAATCTCAGCACTCAAGCCACAGAAAATACCCGGCCTCATGTCCCCAAGATTGACCCATTATCAACATGCTAAAATCACATCTCGTACCTTACTATGGAAATCACAAGCCGTGGATGCACAACTAATACCAAGCTCTCAAGTGCGCATTCGAATACATGAAAGGGATTCAAAGAGTTACACTTTTTGCTAAATAAACTGATTCGCAAAACAAGAATTCAAGAATGTGAGATTTTTCGAAGGGTTCTGCAGCCTCTCCAAGATAACTACAGACGTCTCTGTACCGATCCGCAGGACTTTGCTAAACCTGCTCATGACCAGTGAGTCGTATGTAGCCTAGGCTCTGATACCAACTTGTCACGACCCCAAACCTAAACTAGTCGTGATTACGCCTATCGTGGAACTAGGCCAACCAAATTAACACTGAAAATGTAAAGAATCTTTCATTTATATCATTACTAAACTGATAATCCATAAATGTTTCGTTTAATCATTTTTAAAACAGATATCGCTACATCGAATGTTAAATACAATCCCCAAGATCCCGGAGTCACTGGTCATTAATATCTAAAGAACATATACAAGTCTGGAAAATAAAATCTATAATAGTAAGAAAAAGAAAGCAGGGTTGCAGACGCGTGCAGCTACCTACCAAATCTCCGAGAAGTCTCTACAATAGATAGACAGCTCACTCTGCCCTAGAACTTGGATCTGCACACAAGGATTAGGGAGTAATGTGAGTACGGCAACACAGTAGTAATGAAAGTAAATAAGGTCTGAGGAGTAAGAAACACATAAAATCAAGTCATCAATTCAGAATAAGCACAATCTTTCTTTCCAAAAGTGTATACGTTAAATCATCACGCTTAAGAAGCCGATTTTAGTGAAAATCCTTTGAAAAATGTAATTTCCAAACAGTTTCAATAAAATGTCCAAGAAGTTTAGTGTAAAATGATATGATTCATAAGTAGCCACTCGGGAGAAAACATGAATAATAAACCACCCCTCGGGTGTAACATCACTCAGAATCAGCCCCTAAGCATGCCTTTCAATCACTCATAATCACTCATAAATACTCGATGTATTTCTGCTGGAATTGTTTACGCACAAGGGTTGAAGTGAATCAAGTTCTGAAAGCAAAAGTTCCCAGAGTATTTTGCAAACAGAATCATTGTGTGATACAAAGACTGCAGTTCAACTAGAAGAAACAGTTCCATCGTTTGAGTGTTGAGTCTAGTTGATTGTAGTAGGAGTTTTAACATTGTATCTTTTCAGCTTTCATAGAAGCAATTGTAATAGGTACACATTGTTCAAGTTAGAGTTAGCTTGAAGTCTGTAGAAATTAGCTAGAGTCTAGTTGATGCAAGAAGATTAGAGTTAGTCCTAGGATTACAAATGAGTTTATTTTGTAAGTCTGTTTGGCTCAGAGTTTTTAGTGAAGAGTTTGAGCAAATCCTACTAAGGAGTAGGTCGTGGTTTTTTCACCTTTTGAGCCAGGTATTTTCCACATAAAAATCTCTGTGTCTTTGCTTTACTGCTTTATTATTCTGCAACAGTAGAGATTAGCACACCAAGAAGAACCAGGTTCTTCTTATTAGACAACACTAGAAATTTGGGTACCTCACAATTAACTTATATTATTGTGTGGTATTGACGTTTAAAACATCAATTGGTATCAGAGCAGGTTATCCTTGAAAAGGCTAACACTTTGGGAAAGATCAAGATGAGTGCACCACCTGGAACTAGGAAGGTCAATCAACTGCAAGGCCACCACTATTCAATGGCCAGTACTACTCTTGGTGGAAAAATAGGATAAAAGACTACCTGATTGGAGAAGACTATGAACTCTGGGACATAGTCACTGATGGACCTCTAGCTACAATGAAGAAGACTGCTGAAGGTGTAAATGTACCTAAGACTAGGGTTGATTGCACGGCTGATGATCTGAAGAAATGGGAAAAGAATGCTAAGGCCAAGAAGTGGATAGTGTGTGGACTAGGTATAGATGAATACAACAGAATTCAAAGTTGCACCACAGCCAAAGAAATCTGGGATACTCTACAAGTAGCCCATGAAGGAACACCTCAAGTGAAGAGGTCTAGAGGGACTCTACTATACTCTCAGTATGAAAACTTCACCATGAAATAAGGAGAGACAATCCAGGAGAGGTACACAAGGTTCACAACCTTGACCAATGAACTCAAGTCTCTTGGAAGAATCATTCTTGAGGAAGATAAGGTAGAGAAGATCTTGACAAGGGTTCTGCCAATTTCCTGGGAAAGCAAGATAACTGCTATCCAGGAATCCAAAAATATGGCAACCCTTAGACTGGATGAGCTGATTGGAAACCTTACTGCTTATGAACTCAAAAGGAAAACCATGAAGATGGATGCCCCAAAGAAGGAGACAAGTCTAGAATTAAGGATCATTCAGGGAGCAGATCTGGAGGAAGATGAGATGGCCATGATCACCAAAGACTTCAGAAACTTTCTCTTGAGGAAGAAGGGCATCTCTAGGGGAGGAAACTTCAACAAAGCAAAGGAACCAGAAAGACCAACCAATGAGGGATGCTACAAGTGTGGAAAGACTGACCATCTTATCAAAAACTGCCCCCAGTGGGAAGTAGATTGGAGAAAGGAGAGATATGAAGGAAAAAACAGGAAGAAGGAATTGGTCCAACCCAAGAAAACCACAACAAAGGCTATGGTTGCTGCTTGGGGGGAAAGTTCAGACGAAGACTCAGAAGATGGTGAGACAGAAGATCAGGCTCTCATGGAAATTGGAGAATCTGATGAGGAGTCATATGAAGAACCAGAGGTAAGTGTCTCACATCTTAAAACAAAAATAAAGTTTTTAACTAAAGAGAAACTCTCTGAGTTGCTACTAGATTTTAAAGATGATTCTGAGGAAACAACAAAAGAGAAGGATCAACTCTCTAAAGAATGTGCAATGCTAAAAGAAAAATGCATGGACCTGTAAATAAGAGTTAGTGAATCTGAAAATAAAACCACTGTCTCGATGAACCAGGTGCATCTACTTGAGACTGAGATTCTAGAACTAAAATCTGAAAACTTAAGGCTAAGATTAGGATCTAGTAAAAAGGTTGTTGATCACTCTCATGTCATGTTAGATAAAGACTTAGGAAAACTAAAAGATGAAATGTATGCCAAGGATGAACAAATAAGAACACTTAAAGAAGAACTTGGCAAAGTTAAACATGAATTTGATAGAACTCGTAAATGGAATAAATCCTCTGATGCCTTAACATGGCTCAAAGAGAATCATAGTAGCAACCGGAGAGGGATTGGTTTTGGGAGTCAATTTCCTAAGTGGGATCCCAAAAGCAAGTATCTCACTCTCCCTGAAAATAAAATATGCACCCATTGTGGGAAGACTGGCCACTTCATAAATGAGTGTACTGCAAAAGAGCAGCCCAGTCGAAAAAAATGAGAGATTCATCAAAAAGAAAACCTGGCTACCAAGTTGGGCCAAGAAAAATTTGATTCATCCATTCTCTCATAGAAAAGGACCCAAGCTAGTTTGGGTTCTTAAAACTAACCCCTGATTTCCTTTTGAAGGTACAAGTAAAGAGAAGCAGCCTAACTTGGTTCTAGGACAGAGGCTGCTCTAAGCATATGACATGGAACAAGGAACAATTACTTTCACTTGAAAACCTCAAAGGAGGAAATGTCTCCTTTGGAAACGGAAAGAAAGGTGAAATAATTGGGGTCAGAAAGGTAGGTAAAGATGACACACATTCAATAGAACATGTTTACCTGATATATGTCTTGAAATATAGCCTAATCAGTGTGTCACAACTTTGTGACAGAGGTAACCTTGTCGCTTTTACTTCCACAAAATGTTTTGTGATCAACCTGCTTACTGACAAGATTGTTTTGCAGGAAAGAGAATGAACAATATATATGTCATTGACTTGTCCACACTGTCTGACAATGAACTCACTTGCCTTATTGTGTTGGACAATGATCCCATCCTTTGGCACAAACGACTGGGTCATGTAAGTCTGACTCAGCTTAACAAACTAGTCTCTAAGGACTTAGTGGTAGGGCTGCCTAACATTAAGTTCAAGGAAGACAAAGTTTGTGAAGCATGTGCAAGGGGGAAGCAGGTAAGATCTTCTTTCAAAAGTAAGAAAATGGTCAGTACCACCAGGACGTTAGAACTGGTTATATGGATCTGTTTGGTCCTATGAGAACTCTAAGCAGAAGTGGTAAGAGATATGTGATGGTGCTAGTTGATGATTATTCAAGGTTCACTTGGACCTTATTCTTGGCATCTAAGGATGAATCATTTGATATGTTCACCTCATTTGTCAGGAAGATTCAAAATCAGTTAGGACATCAACTAGCATCCATAAGATCTGACCATGGTACTGAGTTTGAGAATGCTAAGTTTGCTGAGTTCTGTGATGAACATGGTGTCAATCACAACTTTTCTGCTCCTAGAACCCCACAGAAAAATGGGGTTGTTGAAAGGGAAAATAGAACTCTTGAGGACATGGCAAGAACCATGCTTCTATCTAGCAAACTACCTCACAACTTCTGGGCAGAAACAATAAACACTGCATGCTACATTATCAATCGATGCATGACCAGACCTCCGGTAGACAAAACCTCCTATGAATTACTTAAAGGGATAAAGCCCAACATGTCCCATCTTAGGGCTTTTGGATGCATGTGTTATGTGCATAATAATGGCAAAGATTCCCTTGGAAAATTTGATCCCAGAAGTGATGAGGTAGTGTTCTTGGGATACTCAACACATAGCAAAGCTTATAAAATATACAATAAAAGAACTATGTGTGTAGAAGAAAGTATACATGTTGTCTTTGATGAAACTAACACTCTTTCTGACAGATAGGAACCAGAAGAAGAGGAGCTTGGACTGGTAAGAAGCAGTGATCACATTGAAGAACCTATGGCAGATGGAACAGGTGATGGACCAGGTCCAACTACCCCACGCAACTTGACAGGGGGAAACTTTCATGAAAATCCTGGCCCTGATCCTGTTCCACATCAACAAGACAACATGGAACAATCCAGAAGTGAACAACTGGTACTCAAACCACATAGATATCAAAGTTCTCACCCTCTTGAGAATATCATAACAGACTTGACATCTGGAATCTAAACCAGATCCTCATTGAAAAATCTGTGTGCATTTGATGCCTTTCTATCTGTGATTGAACCAAAGAACATTACTGAAGCCTTACAAGATGGTGGCTGGGTAAATTCCATGCAAGAAGAGATGAATCAATTCGAAAGAAGTCAAGTATGTCACTTGGTACCCAGGCCACTAAACAGATCAGTAATTGGCACCAAGCGGGTCTTCAGGAAAAAGCTCGATGAGGATGGAACTGTTACAAGAAACAAGGAAAGACTGGTTGTTCAAGGATACAGTCAAGAAGAGGGAATTGACTATGATGAGACCTTTGCTCCTGTAGCAAGATTGGAGGCAATCAGACTTCTTATAGCATTTGATGCACACATGGAATTCAATCTCCATCAGATGGATGTTAAGAGTGCCTTTCTTAATGGCTATTTGAAGGAAGATGCATATGTTAAACAGCCTCCAGGTTTTGAAAGTAAAGAGTCACCTGATCATGTATATAAACTTGACAAGGCTCTCTATGGTCTCAAGCAAGCACCTAGAGCTTGGTACGAGAGATTGTCAAAATTTCTGCTGGAACATGGGTACAAACGAGGGAAAATTGATAGTACTTTGTTCCTAAAGGAAAAGGGGAAGGATCTTCTGATTGTGCAAATTTATGTTGATGACATCATATTTGGGGTAACCAATGAAAAGCTTAGCAAGGAATTTGCTACACTAATGGGGAGTGAGTTTGAAATGAGCATGATGGGTGAGCTAACCTTCTTCTTAGGACTGCAAATCAAGCAAAACCCACATGGTACAATGATTCATTAACAGAAGTATGTGAAAGAACTCCTCAAGAAGCTTAAAATGGAGGACTCAAAGGAAATAGATACCCACATAGCCACAGCTACGAAATTAGATGTGGATGAACCTAGTTCATCCGTTGATCAGATGACATACAGAGGAATGATTGGGTCTCTACTTTATCTCACTGCAAGCAGACCTGATATTGTGTTCAGTGTGGGACTATGTGCTAGGTTTCAAGCCAATCCAAAGGAGTCACACCTCACTACAGTAAAAAGAATTTTGAGATATCTGAAAGGCACCACTGATTTGTGCATTTGGTATCCTAAAGGTAGTAATTTTGACCTTGTAGGATACGCTGATGCTGACTATGCAGGTTTCCTGGTTGACAGGAAAAGTACCTCAGCCATGGCTCACTTTTTGGGCTCTTTCCTTGTCTGTTGGGCCACCAAGAAGCAAAATTCAGTAGCCTTGTCTACTGTTGAGGTTGAATATGTGGCTGCAGCCTCTTGTTGTGCCTAGTTGCTCTGGATCAAGCAACAACTCATGGACTATGGTATAGATATGGGATGCATTCCTATTTACTGTGATAACACTAGTGCAATTAGTATGACGAAGAACCCGGTTCATCACAAGAGAACTAAGCACATAGATGTTAGGCACCATTTCCTAAGGGATAACTATAAAAAAGGAATGATCTCAATCGAATTCTGTGCTAGTGATCGTCAAATTGCTGATATATTTACCAAAGCACTAAGTATGGATCATTATGAGAGAAACAGGCTTGAATTAGGGATGATTAAGATCACCTAATTGAAAAACAAAAAAGAAAAAAAATTGGCTAGAAAAATTCTAAATTAGGTACTTAATCATATTAATCATTGCTCAGTATTATGTCTTTATTTCCATACTCTTTTTCCATGTATTAATATGATTCCCTAGTTGCTAATGATGTTTCTCTATCTTTGTAAATTGAGGCAAATTAAAAAATTTAACAGGATGAACCTAGTTCATCCATGCTGGTTCATATGACTGACAAGGTACGTTCTCATCTCCATACATTTATTAATTCAAGTACAGTCATACATGAGTAGGACTCTATCTATTTGTGGTTCAAATTCAAATTCTCATACTTACCCAAATATTGAACAAGTTTCAAGAAGTCTCGTCTCACTTAATTAGCCTAGTTTTAAGGGGAAAATAACGGTCTAATCAATGACAATCCTGTAGCGATTAGAATCTCACTTGAGTTAATACTCTTCTGTTGCAATCTCCCCAGCCACAAGTTATAAAAAGGCCATCATTACTCTCTTTTGCATAAAGTAACCGTCGAACCAAGTTCAACTCACTCAACTCATAACCAAAATTGCTTACTAGCCTTTTCTCTCTAACAATTCTACAAAATATGTCGTCACCACCACCTGCTTCTTCTGATTCATCTCTCAATCATGATTACGAAGGAGGTAACTATGAATGAGACTCAAACTCTCCATCTTATAAAAAATCGTCAACCCCTAAACACCCTACTATCCCTGAACCCACACCAAACCCTACCCCAGCCCCCAGGCCTCGTCGTGTTAAAGTTCTTGCACGCAAATCAGTTGCCTCTGGTTCTAGAGAAAAATTCTTGGAAGAATTGCTACATGCTGAAGAAGGTTCTAAGCTAGATTCGTCTAGTGAATCCTTTAAATCAGCCAATGAAGAGGAAGTACCTGGTTCAACCAGTTCTGAGAAAGGTAATCCTGAAGTTACTTCTAAAATTGCTTCTGCTGAGAATAGGTTTGTGTTGGTGGGGTCTGTGATAGATGTTAAACTACTAACTAGGCAAAGAAAATCTGGGAAAGAGAAATTTCTTGTGATTGAGGGAGATGTAGTTGTGAGGGGATCCGGGGAGGATGGTACCACACTGGCTTTGTGTGGTCCCATTCTTGAAAATCTAGAAGAAGATGTCACAATTTTAGGGGGAATCAGTGTAGTTGAGGAAGCAGCAGCAGGTTTGGCTGGGTTGAAGAAAGCAGTAGTTGAACCCTGTTCATCTAGGGAAGAGACTTTGGCTGACAAACTAAAGAAGCTGGGGGACTCATACAACCCCAAGAAAAGAAGGACTCAAAAGTCCAAGAAGTCTAAAGCCCCAGTTCCTGCAAAGAAAAGGAAAGCTATTGTTTCTACTGATGCACCTGTCCCTAAGGTACGAGCTACTCGTAGTACAGTAAGAGAAGAAGAAGAAAAGTTGGAGAAGGCTCTGCAAGAGAGCAAGAGAAAGAAGGCAGCAAAAGGTAAAGCAAAGGTTGGAGAGCTTGTTGAGGCTGTTGTTATTGAGGAGGAGACGTTGGACCAGGTCCAACAAGAGGAGCATGCTGCTCTAGTTGTGGTTGGGTCACCAAAACCCAAAAAGGCTAAGGCTTCTTCCAAGAAGTCAGCTGTAGTGCCCGCCGAAACCTCAGGAAGTGCCAAAAGGACCAGGTCTAAGGCGAAGAAAGTTAAGATTGTAGAAAATGATGAGGATGCAGATTGGAGTGGAGAAGAAGAGAAGGAGATAGAAGAAGTGACTGACAGGGTCACTATGTTTGGAAAGAGAACAATTCTGAAGGGGAAGCTGATGAAAGATCTAGAAGAGGCTGGAATGAGGTTTTTGATGGATACTCTGGAGGCGTAGGGATGGAAGGACATGGTCCTTCGTATAGGCAGGCTGGCAAGGGCTGAAGTGGTCGAGTTTATGGGCAATGCCACTATCAAGGACAGTAGGGTCACCTCTATGGTCAAGAGAGTTGAAGTCTCCTTTGATGCTCAAGAACAGGGTGACATCCTGGACATTCCTATTGAGGGAGATGAGGACTACACAAGGCAGATATGGCCTTGTCTAGATGGAATGGCCTCAACACTCAATATCACTAGGTTCTTCAGTGACAATGAGAGGGAAATTTAACCCCGGCCTATCTACAAGAGTGAGATGAAGCCTGAGCATAAGCTATTTTTCGAATTTTTCATAATATTCTTGCTGCCAGACAAGAAAGAAGACACGTTGCAAATTACATGGATCCGACTCTAATGGAGTGTCTGTACAGGAGTAAGCAAATTAATTAGCCAGCATTTATAATCCAACTCCTGGACAGAGTGGTGAACGGGACCAAAGCTCATGCAATCCCATATGGCTTCATTCTGACAGTTGTTCTTGCACACATTGGGGTTCCTACAAAGAAGGCTGAGATGGCTACTACCAAGGATTATTTTGGGAAGGGCACTCCGTTGTCTTGTGATTATCTTGTCAATGCTCCGGCAGATGGACCTGGTTCATCTCGGAAGCAACCGGTAAACATCAAGGTCCAAACTCTAGTGCAGGAAAGCGAGATCAAGGATATGGAGATCCTTCGCTTGAAATCTCGCTTAATTGAGGTGGAAGCTGAGCGTGATTCTTCGAAAGCAGAACTAGCAAAGGAGTAGGAGAAAAATGAAGGTGTTCTTCACCAAATGTTGTCCCTCCTTCAAACCAAGAACCCAACCTCATTTGCACCCTCCCATCCTTTGGATTATCCAGTTCTACCCAGAAATCTTTCAGTGCCTAGTTTGGGACATGTGTTTGTTTTTTTGTTTCAGTTTTTATTCTGTATTGCTCATGGTTTTTTTTGACTGTTTTTTTTTCTTTTTGTGTCTGGTGTGTGATGATCAACCTTAATCAATGAAGTTTGTTGTTTAAAATATTTAATTGTCTCAATTTCTTATTTAGCTTACATCTACTGGTTTCTTGTGTTGATTAATCATGTTTGCACCTGCAGTTGCCTAAACTGGCCATGAGTAAAAATTAAAAATCTGGTAAGGATCATTTTGCAACTTTTCGATGATGCCAAAAGGGGGAAGGTATGTGTTTTTAAATTTTTTATTGGTGATATTTATAACCTAATGAACCTAATTTCTCAATGATTAATGCTTAAAACTATACAAAGTGTTTGAACTATATACAGGATAAAAGCATAGAGTTTGCCATCATCAAAAAGGGGAAATTTGTTGGCCCAAGTCATAGCATGGGTTTTGAAGATTGACAAATGTTGATAAGTTGAACCAGGTCCATTAGAGCACACATATCTGAACTGAACAGTTGGCACAAGAACCGTATATGAATAGGAGATAATTGTGATTGTAAAGTATCAATCAACGAAGAGGTTTCCTCCTGATACGAAAAGGTTGCAAACTATTAAAGAAGATAGAAGCTGATTTCAGCAAGGACAGAAATAGAGGAAGGAAGTTGAGTTACATTCGAACTTGTTCACCCATGTAGCGTTGGATCAGAATTGAACCACATACTCAACAACGGACTCTATAAATACTCGATGTATTTCTGCTGGAATTGTTTACGCACAAGGGCTGAAGTGAATCAAGTTCTGAAAGCAAAAGTTCCCAGAGTATTTTGCAAACAGAATCATTGTTCGGTACAAAGGATGTAGTTCAACTAGAAGAAACAGTTCCATCGTTTGAGTGTTGAGTCTAGTTGATTGTAGTAGGAGTTTTAACATTGTATCTTTTCAGCTTTCATAGAAGCAACTGTAATAGGTACACATTGTTCAAGTTAGAGTTAGCTTGATATCTGTAGAAATTAGCTAGAGGCTAGTTGATACAAGAGGATTAGAGTTAGTCCTAGGATTACAAAAGAGTTTATTTTGTAAGTCTGTTTGGCTCAGAGATTTTAGTGAAGAGTTTGAGCAAATCCCTCCGAGGAGTAGGTCGTGGTTTTTTCACATTTTGAGCCAGGTATTTTCCACATAAAACTCTATGTTTGCTTTACTGCTTTATTATTCCACAACAGTAGATATTAGCACACCAAGAAGAACCAGGTTCTTCTTATTAGACATCAGTCGAAAATTGGGTACCTCACAATTAACTTATATTATTGTGTGGTATTGACGTCTAAAACATCAGTACATGCGCTCACTGAGGGTGTACAGACTACGGAGGGGCTCCTACAGCAAAAGCACTAAAATCAGGCCATCTCGTGGCATCAATCACTCTGGCACTCGGCCTATCAACAACATACTGCGGCATGCAGCCCGATCCCATATCATATCCTTACAAATCATGCCTTCAGCCTCACTCACTCATCATAAGCAGTATAACATGTTGTGGCCCACAACCCGATCCCATAGTATCCTCATAACATAGGCCCTCAGCCTCACTCGGTTAGAAACCTCTCAAAAAGCCGCTCGGGCTATCAGTAAAATGGGGTACTCGACCCAAAATTTCATTTTATATCTCAAAATAGTGTAAATAAGGTTGAGTTTCGACATCAGTTAAACATAATATGACTAAGTGTAAATCATAAGTCAAGACAGCGAGGAATACCAGTAAAAGCCCCCAAGGGGTCCAAACACTTGGCATGAGGCCCTAATACGGCATTCCGCCCAAAAACATAGTAATAATCTTAAAACATGAAATATCGTATGATTTAGAATCAAGTATGCAACTTAATAATTGCTACGTGATGGACCAAGTCACAATCCCCGAACAGTGCACGCCATACACTCGTGAACTAGTATGTGTGACACTCCAAAAATAGTGATACAATGCGTGGTCCGGGGTTTCATACCCTAAGGACAAGATTTAAAGTCATTACTTACCTCAAACCAGCCAAAATACTAATCTTCGATTCTCTTGCCTCTCGAATCGGCCTCTCGAATCGGCCTCTGATTGATCCAATCTAACCAAAATCAGATTTACATCGTCAATATATGCTAAGGATCAAAGCCCATTCAAAATTTATCAAAATTAACCAAAAATCCTGAAATTGGCTAAACCTGATCCCCGGGACCACGTCTCCGATTACGATAAAAATCACTAAGCTTAAACTCTCAGGAGTTCGTACATACCAGATTTACTCAAATTCGACAACAAAATCTCGTTCAAAACCTCAAAAATCCACCTCAAAAACACTTCCTCTTTTTCCCAAAATATTCACCCCAAGTCACAAATTAGATGATGAAATTGAAAACAAAGTCATGGGATTTAGCCAAAACCAAGTAAGAATCACTTACCCTGATTCTTTCCTTGAAATATCTCCCAAGAATTGCCTCTACCAAATCTCCAATTCGTCAAAAATGGAGAATGGGATGAAGTCCCCTCTTTTTATAACGTAATGTTTCTGTCTAGGTTGCCCTCGGTCCTGCCCTTTATTTGACCCACCCTGAGGTCGAACTACCCCCGAGTACCCTCGGGGTCGATTTTTGACAGATGCACCAAGAACAAGAAAACTCACATCAACATATATCGGCCATCAACCAACGTCAAAAATGATTTGTTAACCATCTGAAACTCACCTGAGGCCCTCGGGACCTCAACTAAACATACCATCAAGTCCCAAAACATCATACGAACTTATTTGAACCTTTGAAACACTCAAAACAACATCAAAACATTAAATTACACAAAGATTCAAGTTAATCAAACTAAGAACTTCCAACTTCTGTTTTCGATGGTGAAACCTATCAAGCTTCATCCGAATGACTTGAAAATTTGTGCACTCATCGAAAATGACACTACGAACCTGTTCCAAATTCCGTAACTCCATTTCGATCCCGATAGCTAATTTTCCACTACTGACCGAAAATCGCCAAAAAAATCAGTTTCGTCAATTCAAGCTTAAATTCTACTCCATACCTCGAAATAACATTTCGAACACACTCTTAAGTCCCAAATCACCATACAAAGCTATTTGAGCCATAAAATCCACATTTCGAGGTCGTTTACCTAATATTCAACTTCCGGGACTTTTCTAACCATAAGGCCAACTTAAGAGACTAAGTATCTCATTTCTTTCCACAATCACTCTGAACCCGAGCCAGCCATCCCAACCCAACATAAAAGAGATGAACAACACATAATTAAGCAGAAATAGGGGAAACGAGGATAAACTCTCGGAACAACCGATCGGGTCATTATAGGATCGCACATGCGATTGGAAATCCGCTTCTACGATTGAAGTTTGCAAATACAGAACTGTTGAGTTTGCACTATGATCGCACAATACGATTTAATTTTCACATCTGCGGCGAAATGGCTACTTCTGCGTAGAGCGTGGATTCCTCAAGACTCGCATTTGCGATAAGAGTTCTGCATATGTGGAGCCGCACTTGCGATGATTCTTCCACATATACGGTCCACGGGCTTCAAAATTGGACATATGTGCCAATTCACATTTTCTCTATCCCAAACTCGCAAATGCATGATCTACCTTATTAGAAACACATCTTTGGCTAAATTTTCAGTCTCTTGACTAAGAGAACGAGCTTTGGAGCAAGGGTTCTTGCACACGCACTTGGAACTTGAAGATTTAAGGCTTTTGGTTGAGATTTTCTTACCCATTTTTACTCAACTCTTCTTTTCTTTGCTTTCTATTGAATATCTTAGTGTGTAGTATTCTTTTCTATACTTGAATCTAATTTATGGGAATATTCATATTTAAAGTTTGGATTTAATTTCTTGTTGTGCTTATGGGTTGAATGATTTATATCAATATTGAAGTGAATTATTGTGTCTTTAATTATTCTTGTTCTTTAATGTATCTAACTAGATTAGCTAACCCTAATACTCACCCATTAACGTCGAATTGATCTTGAAAAAGGTAATATGGGGTTGGTAAAGATTAATGAATAAGAACTTGAGGTGGTAACTCAAATTTTTTAGATTCTACCTAGGTATAGGATTGAACTACTTGTAGCCATATCGGGTGCACTTAATCCTTTTAATTATTTTAGGCATAATTCAATTTGGAAGGCTTGTTAGTCTTCCGAAGAAGCTAATTTATCCGAGACTAATTAACATAAACTCGCTCATATTTATAAAATCGCGAAATACATTTTATCGCTACTTGAGTTTAATTTCCCGTTGTTTCCATTGATCATTTTACTTGCTTTCTAGGTAAGTTTATATTTTTTTCATCTAGATATAAATATTTCTCAAAACCTTTATTAGTGTGTGGCTTAGCATAATAATTGATAAATCCTTTACACGCCATAGAGCCTACATATATTTTTTTTTTTTGCAGAATTTGAACTCGACTCATAGTTGAGTATATTATATTGCATGCCCATGTACATTTACTACTTAGTAGTGTATTTGGACGTCATCACCTAGCACATAGGAAACAACAACAAGGTAAGATATAAACGATTAGCGCTGACAATGTAATTCTCCAAACTGTGACATCAGCACCCGGTGCCTCACTTGACCGAGCGTACCAACCGCAGACTGAGGGACTCTGAACATACAATGTTATACTTTGGTTGTATGGCCACATTGCAGGACAATTTGTGAAAGAAAATATAAAACTGAACGAATATTAGCTCCAACTGAACATCAGTATAAAGCTGGGCCGTCAAGGCAATCATAACTACTGCAACTGACAAACCAAAATAATATACATATAAGGCCTACGAGGCCAACATACTGCACTGGCTGATACGATATATTTACAAGCCTCTACTGATGGCTATACTGTTTTCAGAACAAGGTCCCGACCTACCCATATAATATACTCAAAATCCAAGACCCAGCTACTCCGAATGAAGTGGATGTTACCGATTAAGATGAACTCGGACAATACCTACTGAGGAGGTCTACTCGTCTATCTATCTGAACTTGCAGGCATGAAATGCAACGTCCCCAGCAAAAGGAGCGTCGGTACGAAATAATATATTGAGTATGTAAGGCGATAGAATAATTGAAAGTTGAAACTGAACTGATAATATAATAACAGTAAGTAACTGGGAGCAAAAGATGAGCCGAAGATATGCTTACCTGCAGGTACTAACTCAACTCTCTCAATATAGTAAGTAAAATATTTGTTCAACTCAATAAGGCTCGGTATGTGTAACTGCTTAGCCGTAATAGGCTCTCTTATAGGTGCTCGACCATAGTAGTCTTAGTAGGGCCATTCTGGGATCACTCATAGGAGCTCGACTACTGTAAGTTTGGTATATACTTACCATCTGACCACCGGTTGCCCAATAGGGGCCTACCCGCCGATTATAGCTCGATGGTGGTGAAAGTACTGTAATACTATGTATATATAGAGACCCTCTACTCTCTAGGCTGAAAGAAGACTATACTTAACTGAATACAAAGTCCCGATAATGGACAACAGTATAAATATGAGACTAGGATAATGTACATGATTTCAGGAGTACGAACTTCTCGTTATGTGTCGTTATCAAACGCATTTAGTTAGGGGATCATGCCAAAATGAAGGAAAGTTTTGGCCTTAAAATACCTCATCCACGAAGCTACAACTGTTGCACAGGTCCTCGCACCTCTTACGAATGGTAATCTATATCATATAAAGAATTGGTATCAATATCGACTTCATATTCTATAGGGAACTTCATTTAGTCATTTTATTGAACAACTTATGTGCATAACTTCATAGAGTCGTTTATAGTTCGAATTCAACATGTTTAGGACATGCTATCCATACCTTTACAATTCCATTTCAAATCCTAATTCATGTAAAAACAGCCACACTACATATCTCAACTTCAAGTTTCATAGTTACTAGTTCCTTCAAGAATCCCCCAAGAAAATTCAACTCAACAACTGTACAAGCATAAGAATAAGTTATAAAAGATGAAACTTACCTCAAATATATCAAGAACCCTATGTTATTTAGTTTGTTTCAAGACCAAGTCACTTCCTAAGTGGTCACAACGAGAAGGAAGGGGAGTTAATGGTAACCACGGTATTCATTACGTCGAACTTGCATGGTTTATCTTTGGACTCACTCTAGGATCATGGGAGGACTCTTAGAGAGCATCTTGGATTGTTTAGGAACTGTTTTTTGTCGAGAAAAATGAGTTAAAACAAGTTAGAACTGACTTAAATATGTTGTTTGTGCAGTCTCGCTAAAATGCGATTATCTCTCTACTCCAAAGTTGTATCTACAAATGGTTTAATGCGTTGGAAACTAGACTCGTAGACATTAAATTCATAGGTGTATCATCCCTTAATTCTTATTATATTGAGAGAAAATAGCTGCTATATTGGATCTAATATTCAGCGCATTTATGAACGTAACTTGCGATGACCTTTTGCCAACTTTTGTTTTACAACTTGCTTGATTTCAAGGCTTATCATATGAATATTATATAATTCAAATAACTCAAATAAACGACCTCCTTAGGATACTAAGTACTCCTAGTTTCACCCCATAAGGGTTATAACATCTTTGATTCGTTTAGCCTCCAACCTTCACGATACTTATTTTACGCTTCTTTCAACCTGTCATTATCTTCGTAAAGGTCCTTATACTCTCCGGTTCATAATGATTCAGTTAAACCATATTCTAACATGAAAATACAGGGTGTAATATCTTTCCCCCTTAGGAACATTCGTCCACGAATGTCAACCCTTGGAGACTTGCAAATATTTTGCCAGAGTCTCCTCTGCACATTGGACTAAAACCAAATTGCACGCAGTTAGAAAACATTATATACATGCCACAACGGCCAATATCAATAAATAGCGATACTTCCCTCACACGTCCGTCAATTATAAATACTACAAGTAACAAATAAGAACTTTCCTCACGACTTACTAGTTTGAACTGGGCTTCGCTGTAATATCATATCTTGAGCCATATATTCATTTTGAAGTAGGTGGCATTATTTAGCCTTCATTTATTCTATTGATTCTCAATTCTTCTATTCCACGCTCTTACTTCTCCAAAAAACATTCACAGCGTCTATCTCCTTATTTCGCAGCTTGCGAATTTGTCGGTATAGGATGGAAAATGGAACTTCATCCTATGATTAGTCCTCTATGATCTGTACATCATTAGTGGGAACCACTCGAGTAGGATCTCCAATGCACTTATTTAGCATTGATACATGGAAAACCGAATGGATGGACTCCAATTCCGAGGGCAATTCTAACTCATAAGCTACTCAGTCCACTCGTCGAATAATCCTAAGGGGCCCAATATATCATGGTCTAAGCTTGTCTTTCTTGCCAAACCTTATCACGCACTTCTTAGGCAACACCTTTAAGAATATCCAATCATCAACCGAAAACTCTAGGTCTCGGCACTACACATCAGAATATGACTTCTGACGACTCTAAGCTCTCTACAGTCGCTCCTAAATAAGCTTTATCTTCTATATGGCGTGCTAACCAAATCTGGCCCATGTAACCTAGATTCTCCAACAGTAAACCACCCAATAGGAGATCTGCACGTACGTATTACATTATGTACCTTAGCATTAGGATGTGCCATAGTAAATTCACATGAGATCAAAAGGATTAATGGGAATATTTTATAGGAAGCATTTTAAGTAGGTGGAAGTAGAACAATAGCGATCTGGCGAGTCATAAAGACCGGCAGTATTAGTAGGCATAAAAGGTATTATAAATAAAAGTTGAAATTGTATAGAGGTGATAAGGTTGTTGTTATTTCTAATTTGCTGAAAAACTTTTAATAATAGAAGAGAATCAATATCAGAACATAATTTCGTCCAAATGTTTTTGTTAGATATTATGCTAATGTGGTATTTTTTTTTAAGTGGGGTATTTTAGTAAAAGTTTTATAAGTATAATTTTGGATAGTTACTGTTATTACTACTTTCTGATATGGTAATTATACACATAATATAGGAAAGTTATGAGATCCTCTTTATTGTAAAGAAGAAATTATTTTTTCACAATAGAAGAAGGTTATCATTTTATCGTTTTAAGAACTAAGCATACGAAAATTTGTACTCTTTATATGAGGTTAGAAAAATTATACGTTAAGAAAAATTATGTATTTTTCCATGGATATTTTAATAAAATAACAGTGTATGTATTTATTTTATATGGTACCACATGGCCGTAATAGTACGATGTATAAAGTGTATTAACAATAAATAGAATTTCAAGTAATTGGAGACAATTCTTAATTATGCGGGTAATTGATAATTATAAAAAAAAAAAATTGGATAAAAACATAACGTGGCGGATTTTGCCTTAACAATTGTGACTCATGCATAATCAATACATGTAGCGATCTTATGGACCTTTAAAAAAAAGGAAGGGTTGCCGACGATGTGTAAAAGAATGAAACATCTTGAAAAATCCACAACTTCTTCTTAGATTCAAAATCTGTTCTTCTACTTTTCCTACTCATGCAAACAAAAAGAAGTCACTATCTTAATTAGCTCATTTTGTGTTCTATTTATTTTGTATTTCTTCCAAGGTCAGCCTTTCCCCCTTATTTATGCAAATATACCTTCACTTAAAATATTGAGAAAGCTTTTTGCTTACAAACTTAATTTGACCGTGCACTTGTCGTTTGAAATTTTTCTTTATAATCTCTTGTTGCTCACTTTTCTTTTTAGAATAAAATGGAACATGAAAAGAGAATATATGTTTCCATTGTTTTAAATTTTACCACATATTCTATCATCTAAAACTTTCTCAAAATACACCAAAAATTCTCCAAGTGTGATCAAATGAAACCTACAAGAACACTACTTTCTTGCCACTTCTTCTACCCATCGTATCTATTAGGTAAAAAAAAACAAAATCATGCCTTAAAATTTCTTATTTTGGTGCAACTTCATCTCCAATAAAAGAAAATGGGGAGCCCATCATCAAGATAGCATTATTTTACCGAAAGGTGTCAAATTCTCCCATTTCTTACCTGGCTTATCCAATTATGAAAAATCGACTGCATTTTGTGATCAAATGGTGTCTCAGACTAGGGTATTCACAGCTGAACAAAATGGTGATCCAATCCCAGTTGTGGAAACCACACTAGATACCATTGATGAGGTTCTTCAATTAGAAAGCCAATCAATATGTGTCCAGGTATGTGAGGTTATCCCTTTCCTTCTTTTGCACGACTCCGATTGTACATAATGCAATGAAAGAGCTTCCAAAGATACTTTACTCTTAGAAGCTAGTTTTACTTACACTATTTCCCTTCTTATGGAACAATTGATGTTGAGGTTGTTTCTCTTAGTATTATGTTATCAGTGTTGTTGGTACTTCCTGATTCTTATAAGATTTTTGATGAGGAGTTAGTCCTAATAACGTATACGGAGAATATCGACCTTACGTCACTCCGAAAGGTTTAGAAAATGATTCCATTGAGTCCAACATGCATTATATATAATATCTATTTTACTCTACCGAGTCGCGCTATAGTCGGCCGGGTATGGCACCTATTGTGCAACCACTAATTAGTTGGCTTTACCGAGTCCACTTTGAGGCCGGGTATGATATGATGATGATGATGCCCACAAAGGCGAATGTTCTATGATGATGATGATGTGCACAAAGGCGGATGTTTTAAAAGATTATGTATATATATGTATCATGCATTTCATGTTATTGTCTCTTAGAAGCGCTCAGATGCTACATGTTGTATGTCCTACATCCCTATTTACATTATTGTTCTTAGTTATGCCTTTCTGCCTTATATACTCAGTACTTTATTCGTACTGACGTCCCTTTTTCTTTGGGACGCTGCATTTCATGCCCGCATGTTCCGATAGACAGGTTGACAGTCCTTCTAGTAAGCTATCAGCTCAGCGGAAAATATTGCTGCACTCCACTTGCTCCGGAGTTGCCTATTTGGTCAGTATAATTGGGACATGCATTGACTAGTATGGAGGGGCCATGTCCCGACCTTTTTGATGTTAATGTATTCTTAGAGGCTTTGTAGACAGAGGTTCTATTTGTACTGTATATCAGAGGCCTTGACGGCCCATATGTATTCATGTTTTGAAAAAATGGTTTATGATACAATGTTTTAATTTTTCTTCCACTTGCAATTGTACATTACGAGTTATGACCATGTTGTCCCATGATAGTTACAAAAGGAATGAATGAGTTACAGAGTGGTTCACTCGGGCCAGTTTGGCACCGGGTTCCAGCCACGCCTCCCCAGGTTCGGGGCGTGATAGTATGCTTGGACAAAGCCTCGTATGGAGCCATCTGAATACTAGAGTAGTAATTGTTATCATATACAAACTCGATTAGAGGTGGATGATTATCCCAACTTCCTTTAAAATCCAACACCCATACTCAAGCATATCCTCGAACGTCTAAGTGTTGCGCTCGGCTTGTCCATAAGTTTGTGGATGAAAATTTATGTTGCAATTCACCTGAGTCCCTAGACCTCTCTAAGATGACCTCAAGAAATGTGCTATAAAATAGTCCCCTCGGTAAGATATAATAGAAATTGAGACTCCATGAAGTCGAACTATTTCCTTAATAAATAATCAGGCATAATCCTTAGCAGAAAAGGTAGTTCTAACGGGTAATAAATGAGCCGACTTTCTAATTGTATCCACGATAACCCATATAGAATCGAACTTCTGAAGAGAATTAGATAATCCCGAATCCATATTGATTGTCTCCCATTTGCTGGTTAATAATCTCAATATTTTGAAGCAATCCTTCAGGTTTCTGGTGCTCAATCTTAACTTTTTGGCAATTCAGACACTAAGCGATGTATTCAACAATATTTCTTTTCATGTCGTTCCACCAGTATATCTATTGGAAGTCATGATACATCTTAGTAGACCCAGGTTGAATAGAATACCTGGACTAGTGAATATCTACCATAATCTGTCCTTGGAGTCCCCCAACATCGGTCACACACAACTTGTCCTTATATTTAAGGACTCTATCCTCAGACAACTTGAAAAATTACTTTTTCTGAAAGGGAATGCTTTCCATTATTCTCACCAAGGTTGGATCATTAAATTACCAAGCCTTTACTTATGCCACTAATGAGGATTAGGCGGCGAACTATGGGACCCCCATCTCCTGCATGAAGAAATCGTACACTTAAACTGGCCAATCGATACAAATCTTTAGTCACTTCGATTTTATGAGCTCGTACATGCCTCACGCTGCCCATATATTTCAAACTTAACGCGTCGACCACAACATTTGCCTTGCCTAGATGGTGCAGGATATCAACATCGTACTTCAATAACTCAATCCTTATCTGCTATCTCAACTTCAATTCTTTTTCCTGAATATATATTGCAAGCTCTTATGATCTATAAATATATCAACATGAAGTCTATACAGATAGTGACACCATATTTTCAGAGCAAATATAATAGCCGCCAACTCAAGGTCATGAGTGATGAGTCGGGTAATTTTGCTCGTGTTTCTTTAGTTGTCTTGAAGCATATGCAACAATGTTACCATACTGCATCAAAAAATAGCCCAACCCAACTAAAGAAGCATCAAAGTATACAATATAACCCTCTGATCCTTTAGGAAAGTCTAGAATAGATGTTGATGTTAGTATGCTCTTTAACTTTTGGAAACGCTTTTCACGAGTATCGATCCTCTAGAACTTAGCCGCCTTATGCGTCATCTTTGTTAATGGAGAAACAATAGAAAGGAAATTTCCTACAAACCTACGATAGTAACCAGCTAAGCCTAAGAAACTACGCACCTCCATAGGAGTTGTGGGCCTCGGCAAATTCTTAAGTGCCTTGATCTTATGATTATAACCTTTGTTGCCCTCATTCGTTACTCTTTGTTCAAGAAAACTAGTAAGTTCAACTAGAACTCGCATTTGAAGAACATAGCATACAACTTACGATCCTAGAGCGCCTCATATACCATTTGCAAATCGTATGCTTGCCTTGTTCTGGTCAAGAATACACCAGAATATCATCAATAAACACAATCACAATGATGTCCGAAAACAGCTTCAATACCCGATTTATCATATCCATAAAAGCTAATGGTGCATTGGTTAGGTTAAAAGGACATAACAATGAATTCTCAATAGCCATATCTAGTCTAAAAGGCCATCTTCGGGATATCTTTCTCCTTGACTCAATTTCTGGTCGGGATATACATCTCGTACTATGGCCGTTCTGGCGTTATATGGGTGCCTAGAAGGGGCATGTACATATACACATGATATATCTGACCGTGGCAGATATTTTTGAGTCCCGAACCCAGTATATTGTGGTCTATTTTGACAAGTGTGACATAAATGTATTTTTTTTTAAAAAGATTGACGATTCTATATATAACGCAGTTTTAAACAGCGCTATACTTAAACGGTGTTTTGGCCGTTAAAGTATAGCGCGGTACAAAACCGCTTTATTTATGTAAAGCGCATTAAATAACCGCGTTATTCTATAACACATTAAAAACCCGCGTTATACATCTAAATGCTGGATGGTCCAATGGTTAAGGGATATTTAAGAAGTCTGTTTTGGCCTTGAGGTGCTAGGTTCAAAACTCTAGACCAACATTTTTTTATTTTCCTATTTTTTTTCATTTTTCATTTCTTTTCATTATTTTGTTTAAGTATTTATTTAGACTTTAATAGAGAATCCTTTTATTGTTTCTTTAAAAAATCAACCGACATTTTTAATAATTATTATTTTATGTTATACGTAAAACAAAATTATTTCTTTCTCCTTTTATTTTCAAACTAGAATTATGAGTTTTTTTGAAATTATCTATAAAATGTTCGGGTCAGCCTAACCCCCAACCATATGTTGGACTTTTGATTTAAAAAAAAATATAAATCCAATGTTTCATCGTTGCAAAACGAAGCACTATTCTTAAAAGAGAAGTATTACAGCACTAGGCTACCAGTTCATATGCGACTTCTCCAGGCAAGGTTACCCAGCATATCCTGTTTTGCGTTGTTTTAGGTTCAATGGATTATGCTATTTCTTTTGCAGAAAATCGAAGCCCCAGATAGGTCTCTCTGAAACACAATGGCTACGGGATTTATAGACTCGAGAAAGCATTTCAATTATATTGTTATTATCACGACCCAATTTCGGGGTCGTGATGGCGTCTGTCGTGGAACCAGGCCAGCCACCTAATTGTAACTAACCTAAAACCAATTATTCAAGAAAATAAAATTTTGAGAGCACCCTGGAGTCAATAATAAATAAAAGTTGTGTTTAAGGAAGTTTATAAAATCAATACCCAAAATCTACAAATTCCCCGATCCCGGTATCACACAGTCATGAGCTGCTAATACATAAACATGACCAAAACAAGGGAAAGTATCCAACATAGTCTAGAAGTATATGCAACAGGTAGAAAAGAGGAGATGACAAGTTCACGGTCGACAGCTGCTACCTCGTCAACTCCGATGAACTGTTGCAATCACGGACCAAAACTGAGCCTCGACGTACCTGGTCTGCACACAAGGTGCAGGGTATAACGTGAGTACACTAACTCAGTAAGTAACTAAAACAACCTATGGGCTGAGAGGTAGTGACGGACTAAACCTCCTATAATTTTGTACAACAGTAACTTGAACATGACAGTAAAATATTAGAGACTAAGCATGATGCACCAATCTATGCCTGTAACCTCGCATAAGTTCATATCGAATTAGAAATGTCATGTACATAGTATGCAAGCTCTCATAAGAAAATCCACTCGGTACTAGAATTGGCCATCAAGCCCAAGGAAAGTCCATCCCGGAGTATACAGAAACACAGTGACGTAGTCACTCAGTATCGAGGAAGAAGGCCAGTCCAGCCCATAGAGAAGATCCATCTCCGGAACATAACACTCGGACAAAATCCATGTCCGCGATCCATCCCTCAATATATCAAATAACTTTGGACAAGATCCATGCCCAGGGAAGATCCATCCCTCAATATTTGTGCGCTCACTGGGGGTGTAAAGACTCCGGAGCAGCTCCCGTAAGCCAAAGCGCTATATCAAACCAACGAAGGTATGATTCAAGGATCGCTGCGGTGTGCAGTCAGATCTCATAACTGTCTCAAAATCCGGCTCTAGGCCTCACTCAGTCAATACTTTCAAGTCTTACTCACAATGCTCTCGAATATGTGTTATTCACCCCAAACAATGATAATGCAAAATAAACTAAAAATTCCCGAGACTGAGGCATGAATATGTATGCTACAACAGGACTGAGTGCATGATAGTAAATAGCTACAGATAGAGACAGCAACAATTGACCATTTCGGTCAAAACACATTGGCATGAAGTCTTAGCAATTACACTTATCATGAGTTCTAATATGTTCAAGGGACTCTCCACCTTCACAGTACAAGTATCAGGGGAAACAACCTGTAGACAGTGCCATGGGATGAGCCAGGCCACAAACAATCGGTGTACGCCCACATGCCCGTCACTTGGCACGTGCGTCACCTTAATTAACGTCAAATATCAGATAATTTGGGGTTTTGAACCCTCAGTTCCAAGGTTGAAGATGTTACTTACCTCAAAATCGGCTAAAACACTACTCCGCAGTGCCCTTGCCTTGAAATTCGGCCTCCGGGTGCTCCAAATCTACCAACAATCAGATGTATATCATTATAATATGCTAAGGGATGAATCCCAATCAAAATTTATCAAGAATACACAAAAATCCCGAAATTGGCCAAACCCGACCCCCTGGACCACGTCTCGGAACTCAATAAAATTTACACCACAAGAAACCTCATCCTCCCACGAGTCCATACATACCAAGAACATAGAAATCGGAGTCCAAATGACCCCTCAAATCCCCATTTCAAAGCCTCTTAATCCCAAGCCCTAACTACCCATTTTTCACTGATATTTCCCAAATTTTCCACCATTAATCCGACCTTAAATCATGTAGTAACGAGTTTAGAGTCCAAAAATCTTACCTTCACGAAGAACTATCGAATTCCCTCTTCAAAAACCCTTCAAAAGCTTCAAACCCAGATGAAATATTGAGAAAGATGGCTAAAATTCGCGAAGGCACATTTTTATACTTTCTGCCCAGTGGTTTCGCACATGCGACCACTTACACGCACCTGCGGTCCTGCACCTGCGCTCAAGGGGACCGTACCTCTGGAAATCCTTAAGGCCCTCTACTTTCGCACTTGTGATAGGCCTTCCGCGCCTGCGACCTTGCAGCTGCGGCAAATTCCTCGCACCTGCGGACAACTCCTCACCCAGCCCACTCTCGCACCTGTGGAGCCCAGTCCGCTCCTGCGGAACCGCACCTGCGACTCCCCTTCCGCAGGTGCGAAAACACCAGCAACAGCAACCTTCACAATTACCAAAATCACTCCAACTCCCCGTTAACCACCCAAAACTATCCCGATCCCCTCGGGACTCCAACCAAACATACCAACGCATCATATATGACCATTCAAACTTAGTCGAGCCTTCGAAGCACCAAAAACAACATCAAAACTTAAAAAACTCATCGAATTCAAGCCTATGAACATTGAAATTTCTAAATTCCACCAACGATGCCGAAACTACCCAAAACAACTCTGATTGACCTAAAAATTTGCAGACACATCCAAAATGACATCACGATCCTATTCCGACCCCGATAGCCTATATTCCAGTGCTGACCAAAAATCGCCAAAAACTAACTTTCGCCAATTCAAGCCTAATTCTACACCGGACATCACAAAAACATTTTGAACACACTCCTAAGTCCCAAATTACCTAACGAAGCTATCCGAACCATAAATCCACATTCCGAGGTCATTTACCAATAAGTCAACTCCGGGTTGACTTTTCCAACTCTAAGGCTACTTTTAGAGACTAAGTGACTCAATTCCCTCTATAACCACTCCGACCCCGAACCAACCGACTACAACACCTCATGAACAGTCTAACCAAGCTACAACAAGGCAGAAACAGAGAAAATAATGCATGTTATACGTAACGACAGACCGGGTCGTTACATTCTCCCCCTCTTAAACAAACATTCGTCCCCGAACGGGTCTAGAACCATACCTGGAGTCTCAAACAAGTGAGGATATCTACTACGCATCTCCCGCTCGGTCTCCCAAGTGGCCTCCTACACTGGCTGACCTCTCCACTACACCTTCACTGACGCTATCTCTTTTGATCTCAACTTTCTGACCTCGCGAGCCAAAATAGCCACTTGCTCCACCTCATAAGACATATCACCCTCGAGTTGCACGGTATTGAAGTATAAGACATAAGACGGGTCACCAACATACTTTCGGAGCATCGACACATGGAATACCAGATGAACACTCAATAATCTGGGCGGCAAGGCAAGTCTATAAGTCACCTCCCCAACCTTCTGAAGCACCTCAAAAGGACCAACGAACCGGGGACTAAGCTTGACCCTCTTCCTGAACCTCATGACACCCTTCATGGGTGACACCTTCAGCAGTACCTTATCACCCTCCATGAAAGACACATCCCGAACCTTCCGGTCTGCATAGCTCTTCTGTCTGGACTGAGCCGTGCGAAGTCGCTCCTGAATCAACTTCACTCTCTCCAACGCATCCTGAACCAAATCTAGGCCTAACAACCTACCCCTCACCGGGCTCAAACCAACCAACCGGAGATCTACACCTCCTACCATATAAAGCCTCATACAGAGCCATCTGAATACTAGACTGGTAAATGTTATTATATGCAAACTCCGCTAATGGCAGAAACGGATCTCACGAACCACAAAATCAATCACACAGGCGTGCAAAATGTCCTCTAAGATCTGAATAGTCCGCTCTGGGGATGAAATGTTGTGCTCATCTCTACCTGAGTACCAATACCTCTCTACATAGACCTCCAAAACTGAGATGTGAACTGAGTACCTCTGTCAGAAATAATAGAAACTGGGACCCCATGCAATCGGACAATCTCCTTGATGTAAATACCAGCTAACTTCTCCGAAGTATAAGTAGTACTGATAGGAATGAAGTGTGCTGACTTGGTCAGTCGATCCACAATGACCCAAATAGCATCCAATCCCTTCGAAGTCCGTGGAAGCCCAACTACAAAGTCCATGATGATCCGCTCCCATTTCCACTCCGGAATGACCAACTCCTGAAGCAACCCACCTGGCCTCTGGTGCTCATACTTGACCTGTTGGCAGTTGAGGCACCTTGCTACATACACCACAATATCTCTCTTCATCCGTCTCCCACAATACTGTTGTCTCAGGTTCTGGTACATCTTCGCGGCACCCGGATGGATAGAATACCGCGAGCTATGGGCCTCTACCAATATCAACTCTCGAAGACAATCTACATCGGGCACACAAATACGACCCCTGCATCCTCATAACCCCGTCATCATCAATAGTCACATCCCTGGCATCACCTCGCCGGACCCTGTCCTGAAGAACCAACAAATTACGGTCATCATACTGACGCGCTCTAATCGATCATATAGAGAAGACTGGGAAGCCATGCTAGCTAACACCCGCGGAGGCTCTTTAAAATCCAATCTCACAAGCTGCCTTGCTAAGGACTAAACATCACGTGCTAAGGGTCGCTCTGCTACTGAAAGATAGGCTAGACTCCCCAAACTCCCAGCTCGGCGACTCAGGGCATTGACTACTATATTGGCCTTCCCCGGGTGATACAGAATAGTGAGGTCATAATCCTTAAGAAGCTCCAACCATCTCCTCTGGCACAAATTCAAATCCTTCTGCCTCAGCAGATACTGTAAACTACGATGATCGGTAAAAATCTAACACTGGACCATATAAATAATGACGCCAAATCTTCAACGCATGAACAATGACATCTAGCTCAAGATCGTGCACTGGTTTATTCTTCTCGTACACCTTCAACTGTCTGGACGCGTAGGAAATCACCCTACCGTCCTACATCAAAACTGCTCCCAAGCCAACTCTAGAAGCATCGCAATAGACTGTGTAAGAACCCGAACTAGTAGGCAAGACTAATACCGGAGCTGTGGTCAATGCTGACTTGAGCTTCTGAAAGCTCTCCTCGCACTCATCGGACCATCTGAATGGAGCACCCTTCTGGGTCAATTTGGTCAGTGGTGAAGCTATAGAATAAAATCCCTCCACAAAGAGACAGAAATAACCCACCAAACCAAGGAAACTCTTAATCTCCGTAGCTGAGGACGATCTGGGCCAACTCTGCACCGCCTCTATTTTCTTCGGGTCCACCTGAATACCCCCACTAGAAACCACGTGACCCAAGAAAGCTACCGAACTAAGCCATAACTCACACTTGGAGAACTTTACATAAAGCTTCTACTCTCTCAACCTCTACAACACAACTCTCAAATGTTGAGCATGCTCCTTCTAGCTATGAGAGTACACCAGGATGTCATCAATGAACACAATAACGAATGAATCAAGGTAAGGCTGAAACACGATGTTCATCAGATGCATGAACGCAGCTGGGGCATTGGTCAGCCCAAAAGACATAACCAAAAACTCATAGTGACCATATCTGGTCCTGAACCAGTCTTCAAAATATCAGAATCCGAATCTTCAACTGGTGATACCTCGACCTCAAGTCAATCTTGGAAAACACCTTAGCTCCCTGAAGCTGATCAAATAAGTCATCAATGCGAGGCAAAGGATATCGGTTCTTCACCGTAAACTTATTCAGCTGCATATAGTCAATGCACATGCGCATAGAACTATCCTTCTTCTTTACGAACAACACTGGTGCACCCAAAGGTGAAACACTAGGCCGAATGAACCCCTTATCAAGGAGTTCCTGGAGCTGCTCCTTTAATTCCTTCAACTCTACTGGGGCCATGCGGTAAGGTGGAATAGAGATAGACTTGGTGTCCGGCAACAAGTCAATACCAAACTCAATATCCCTGTCAGGTGGCATGCCTGGCAGGTCAGCATGGAATACATCCAGAAACTCACGGACCTCATGAAAAGAATCAATAGAAGGAGTCTCACTACTAACATCCCTCACAAAGGCCAGATAAGACTCACATCCCTTCCCAATCATACGTTGAGCCTTAAGATAGGAAATCACCCTACTAGGACATACTCCACCGAACCTCTCCACTCAATCCTCGGCAATCCTGGCATAGCTAAGGTCACGTTCTTGGCGTGACAGTCAAGTACAGCATGGCACAGAGATAGCTAATCCATGCCCAATATCATATCGAAGTCAACCATACTAAGCAATAATAAGTCTGCCCGGGTCTCCAAACCCCCAATAGATATAACAAAAGACCGGTACACCCGGTCTACCACAGTCGTATCCCCCAACGGAGTCGACACATGAACAGCTGAAATCAAGGACTCACGAGGCATATCCAATAAAGGTGAAAAGTATGATGAAACATATGAATACGTGGAACCAGGATCAAATAATACCGAAGCATCTCGGTGACAGACGGAAATAATACCTATAATCACTGCATTTGAAGCTATGGCATCTGGTCTGGCCGGAAGTGCATAAAAACGGGCATGTCCTCCACCTAATCGACCTCCACTTGTAGGGCGGCCTATGACTGCCTGATCCCCACCCCTGGCCGCCTGAGCGGGTGGTGTAGAAACTGGTGCTGAAGCTGAAGGCTGGCTCCTCGGCTGATATGAACTACCAAAAAGGCGGGGACAAAACCTCTTGATATGACCTGGATCCCCACACTCGAAACAACCCCTCTCATCAAATGACGGTGGGGACTGAAGGGAACCCCTGGAACCAGAGTAGCTGCTAGAAGAGCCAGTGATGAAGAACCCTGAACTGATGGTGGCCGAGATGAGCTCTGTGCTGGAAGTGCACTGAATGATGAACGGACCGGATGAGAGCTACGAGGGCCGTGTCCAGATGAAGTACCACTGTAGACTGGACAAGCTGGCTGAGGAGGTCTGAATGGACAGCCTCTGCTATGCTGAGACTGACCTCCCGAGTGAAAACCATCGTAACTACCAGATCCTCGAGGCCTCTTGGCCACCCACTCAACACGCTCCTGGCGACGCACTGACTCAATCTCCCTGGCTATGTCAACTACCTCCTCAAAAGAAGCCCCAGATACCCTCTCCCAGGTCAGAAAGATCCGTAACTGATAAGTAAGACCATCAGCGAATCTCCGGATCCTCTCTCAGTCTGTGGGAACTAGCCAGATGGCATGACGAGCTAACTCAGAGAACCTCATCTCATACTGCATCATGGTCATGTCTCCTTGACGCAAGTGCTCGAACTCTCTACGCAGCTCCTCTATGCGGGACTGTGGTATATACTTCTCCAAGAAGAGAATGGAGAACTGGTGCCATGTAAGGGGCGTTGCATCAGCGGGTCTACGCCTCTCATAGGCCTCCCACCAAGCAAGTGCAGCTCCTGAAAACTCGAAGGTAGTAAATGGAACTCCGCTGGCCTCTAGTATCCCTATTGTGCGTAGTATCCTTTGACACTTGTCCAAGAAGGCCTGGGCATCCTCGCCCTCAGTACCACTAAAAGCAGGAGGCTGGAGCCTGCTGAACCTATCCAATCTACGCTGCTCATCATCAGCTAAGGCTGAAACCACATAATCTTGTTCCAGAGCAATCAGTTGTGCTGGGACTGCCCCATGTGTCTGAAGTCCCTGGATGACCTACTCAGGTGTCCAGGCAGCTGGAGTCTGAGTGCCTCCCCCGACCTGAGAAGTGGTAGCAGTAGTGGACATGGCGACGGCCTGTGCCAAACTGGTGCACACCGTTCGAATCTGCGCTAAGGTCTCCTGAAGACCCCGAATCACAATGGGCACTGGTTGTGCCTGAGCCTGTCTCGCTGGAATCTCAGCTGCGGGAACTTGATTCTGGACAAGGGGAGGGTCCACAGGTTCTGCCCCAGCTGCTGTGCGGGCTGCACCCCTCCCTCTACCTCGGCCTCGGCCTCGACCTCTGGCTGGTCCTACAGGTGTCTGATCACCGCTATCGGTAGCACGAGTCCTCGCCATCTGTGAGAGAATGAAAAAAACAAGATTTTAATTCTAGAATTCAATAGAGTCGCACGACATAATTCAAAAATGTAGAATTTTCCTAAGGGTTCTGTAGCCTCTCGAAGATAAGTACAGACTTCGTCGTACCGATCCGCAAGACTCTACTAAACCTGCTCATGACTGGTGAGACCTATTCAACCTAGATCTCTGATACCAACTTGTCACGACCGAATTTCGGGGTCGTGATGGCGCCTGTCGTGGAACCAGAACAGCCACCTAATTGTAATTAACCTAAAAAAAATTATTTAAGAAAATAACATTTTGAGAGAAAACTGAAGTCAATAATAAATAAAAGTTGTGTTTAAGGAATTTTATAAAATCAAAACCCAAAATCTACAAATTCTCGGATCCCGGTGTCACACAGTCATGCGCTGCTAATACATAAACATGACCAAAACAAGGGAAAGTATCCATCATAGTCTAGAAGTAAATGCAACAGGTAGAAAAGAGGAGATGACGAGATCACGATCGACAACTGCTACCTCGTTAACTCCGATGAACTGCTGCAATCACGGACCAGAACTGAGCCTCGATGTACCTGGATCTGTACACAAGGTGCAGGGTATAACGTGATTAAACCAGCTCAGTAAGTAATGAAAACAACCTATGGACTGAGAGTTGGTGACGGAATAAACCTCCGATGATTTTGTACGACAGTAAATAACTTGAACATGACAGTAAAATATTAGAAACTAAGAATGATGCACCAATCTATGCTTGTAACCTCGCATAAGTTCATATCGAATCAAAAATGTCATGTACATAGTATTCAAGCTCTCATAAGAAAATCCACTCGGTACTAGAATTGGCCATCAATCCCAGGGAAGGTCCATTCCGGAGTATACAGAAACAAAGTGACGTAGTCACTCAGTACCGAGGAAGAAGCCCAGTCCAGCCCACGGAGAAGATCCATCTCCGGAACATAACACTCGGACAAAATCCATGTCTAGGGACGATCCATCCCTCAATATATCAAATAACTTCGGACAAGATCCATGCCTAGGAAAGATCCATCCCTCAATATTTGTGCGCTCACTGGGGTGTAAAGGCTCCAGAGGGGCTCCCGTAAGCCCAAATGCTATATCAAACCAACAAGGTATGATTCAAGGATCACTGCGGTGTGCAGTCCGATCTCGTAACTGTCTCAAAATTCGGCTCTAGGCCTCACTCAGTCAATACTTTCAAGTCTCACTCACAATGCTCTCGAATATGTGTAATTCAGCCCAAACAATGATAATGCAAAATAAACTAACAATTTCTCAGACTGACACATGAAGATATATGCTACAACAAGACTGAGTGCATGATAATAAATAACTACAGATAGAGATAACAACAATTGACCATTTCGGTCAAAACACATTGGCATGAAGCCTTAGCAATCACACTTATCATGATTTCTAATATGTTCAAGGGACTCTCCACCTTCACAGTACAAGTATCAGTGGGAAACAACCAGTACACAGTGCTATGGGATGAGCCAGGCCACAAACAATCGGTGTACGCTCGCATGCCCGTCACTTGGCACGTGCGTCACCTTAATTCACGTCAAATATCAGATAATTTGGGGTTTCGAACCCTCAGTTCCAAGGTTGAAGAAGTTACTTACCTCAAAACCGGCTAAAACACTACTCCAAAGTACCCTTGCCTCGAAATTCGGCCTTCGGGTGCTCCAAATCTACCAACAATAAGATGCATATCATTATAATATGCTAAGGGATGAATTCTAATCAAAATTTATTAAGAATACTCAAAAATCCCGAAATTGGCCAAACCCGACCCCGAGCCCACGTCTCGGAACTCGATAAAATTTACACCACAAGAAACCTCGTCCTCCCACGAGTCCATACATACCAAGAACACATAAATCAGGGTCCAAATGACCTCTCAAATTCCCATTTCAAATCCTCTTAATCCCAAGCCCTAACTACCCATTTTTCACTGATTTTTCCCAAATTTTTCACCATTAATCCGACCTTTAATCATGTATTAACGAGTTCAAAGTCCAAAAATCTTACCTCCACGAAGAACTATCGAATTCCCTCTTCAAAAACCCTTCAAAAGCTTCCAACCCGGATGAAATATTGAGAAAGATGGCTAATATTCGCGAAGGCACGTTTTTATACTTTCTACCCAATGGTTTCGCACCTGCGACCACTTACACACACATGCGGTCCCCCACTTGCGCTCAGGGGGACCGCACCTGGGGAAATCCTTTATGCCCTCTACTTCCGCACCTGCGATAGGCCTTCCGCGCCTGCTACCTCGTAGTTGCGGCAAATTCCTCGCACCTGTGGACAACTCCTCACCCAGCCCACTCTCGCACCTGCAGAGCCCAGTCCGCTCCTACGGAACCGCACCTGCGACTCCCCTTTCGCAGGTGCGAAAACACCAGCAGCAGCAACCTTCAGAATTACCAAAATCACTCCAACTCCCCGTTAACAACCCAAAACTATCCCGAGCCCCTTGGAATCCCAACCAAACATACCAACGCATCATATATGACCATTCAAACATTGTCGAGCCTTCGAAACGCCAAAAACAACATCAAAACTCCAAAAACTCATCGAATTCAAGCCTATGAACATTGAAATTTCTAAATTTCACCAACGATGCCGAAACTACCCAAAACAACTCCGATTGACCTTAAAATTTGCAGACACATCCAATATGACATCACGAACCTATTCCAACTGTCGGAATTTCATTCCGACCCCGATAGCCTATTTTCCACCGCCGACTGGAAATCGCCAAAAACTAACTTTCGCCAATTCAAGCCTAATTCAACACCGGACATCACAAAAATATTCCGAACACACTCCTAAGTCCCAAATCACCTAACGAAGCTATATGAGCCATAAAATCCGCATTCCGAAGTCATTTACCAATAAGTCAACTCCGGGTTGACTTTTCCAACTCCAAGGCTACTTTTAGAGACTAAGTGACTCAATTCCCTCTATAACCACCCCGACACCGAACCAACCGACTCCAACACCTCATGAAAAGTCTAACCAAGCTACAACATGACAGAAACAGAGAAAATAATGCGTGTTCTACGTAACGACCGGCCGGGTCGTTACAGTTATGTTGTTATCAGCATAGATCCATAATTGAATCCTTCATATGGTTTATTCGATGTATGTTAGCCAAGAAAGAAGTACACAATGAACAAATGGTTTATTTTATATATTTTATTTTATTCATATTTGAGCTAAATCTACCAAGCTTTCAGTTGCCATAATAGTTTGATTATTTTCTTTGGTAAACACCCATTTTTTAAACTGCGTGTATGTATTGAGATCGTGCGGTACAACATAACAAAATGCGTTATTTAATTAATGGACTTTTACTTGACTATCCATATAAATAATTACCGGCTTGTACTCATTTAAAATAAGCAAAAAAAAATTTATGTGACTATGTTTTGATATACAGAATTACCTAATACTCCCTCTGTTTCATATTAAATGAGGTAGTTTGACTTGGCACGGACTTTAAGAAAAAAAAGGAAGATTTTTGAAATTTTTGGTCTTAAAAGCTTAAAGGGTAAAGCTTTGAGGGGCATGGCTTTTGTATGGTTATAAAAGCTTCTCATTAAGGGTAAAATGAGTAAAATGAAAAGTTTAAAGTTGAATTATTTCCAAATTTAGAAATGTGTCATTTATTTTGGAACAGACTAAAAGGAAAAATACATCATTTAATATGAAACGGAGGAAGTAAGTGATAGCCATATTGTTTGAAGACAATATATGCCAAAATAATTGGGGTGCTTACAAGTTAACTTGGACATCACAATAAAAAAAATTAAAAGGAGAAATCAAAAGTCATAATTCTGTATATCAGAACTTTAAATCAAAAGTCCACCGTATGGTTGGGGGTTAGGCTGACCCGGACATTTTATAGATAATAATTTCAAAAAAAACTCATAATTCTAATTTGAAAATAAAAGAAAAAAAAATTGTTTTACGTATAACACAAAATAACAACTATTAAAAATGTTGGTTGATATTTTTAAGAAATAATAAAAGGCATTTGAACCCAGCACCTCAAGGTCAAAGCAAAACTTCTTAACTATACCTTAACCATTGGACCACCTAGCATTTACATGTATAACGTGGGTTTTTAATTTGTTATAGTATAACGCGGTTATTTAATGCGCTATACATAAATAACGCGGTTTTGTGTCGCGCTATACTTTAACGGCCAAAACACTATTAAAGTATAGCGCGGTTTAGAACCGCTTTATATATAGAATCGTCACTCTTTTGTTTTACACATATTTATGTCACACTTGTAAATAAAAAGACCACATTTGAGTTCCGGCCCCGATATTTCTTGCCCTACTAAGCTTACCTGTGACGTTTCCCACTGTGGTTGACTTACAATAATTATTCCTTCATTACCTATCAGTATCTTCCCAACGTCTAGTCGTTCATACTTTTAGTATCATGGAATCACCTAGTCCTGTTGAACTTTCTAAATTCCTAATTCGGCTTTAGCTTGCCTCATGTAACTTTCTAATACTAGCATCCTGCTCTTCCTCCAAAAATAACCACTCTCCTGCGAGCACTTATTAGATCGTCAACTCACTTCCTTGTCCATAACTACCGCAAATATGTTGTCAAGTTTGGCTTGCATAACTTTTCCCAAATAATCGTTAGATGTTGCAGCTGGTGTTCATGAAAGGGACTCGTGTGCTTGTGTAGTCCACTATCACCCTATCCAGCTTTACCTACGACCCTTATCGCTATCACACCTTAACTCTTCTTTTTTTGGGTTCCTTACTCCACTTATAATGCTTGGTTTGACGGCTATCTAATTCCTCCGTCACCATTTTACCTCTTATCTACTCCAGAAGCTTCCACAAGATGTTCTTTTGTCACCGGTTCTTCTTGTTTTTAACGTGCTTACTTGTTAGCGGTGTCATAACTCTAAGTTTGGTTTTTACCGCTGTCTGACATTACCTCAGTATGCTTTCCTTACCCAGACTTTCTCCTTACTTTAATGTTACCTATTATGGTTATTCTCCATCGACACAGGCTTATTATACTTTCTCCTATAAAGAGTCAAATAACACATCTAACTTACTCTTAACTGGATAACTCAACGGAATGAAAGTTTGGGATTCCTTAATACAACTTCATAAAGGGATATTCAAACTATGCATTAATCATCCATCAGTGAAATCCCATATCTTAGAAGCCTGGTAGTGCCATGTTGCGGTCCCGTTACATCTACTTTGGTCCCTCCTTTACATTGTACAATCACAATCTATTGCTACTAAAATAGCGTTTATCCCTATATAACAAGTACTCTCTCTATTTCAATTTAGATGACACACTTTTCTTATATAGTTTCCAAAAAGAATAACACATTTTTTCAAGTGGAAATAATTCAAATTTAAACTCTTCATGTTTTTCATTTTACTCTCAATGAGAAGCTTTTATAACAACACAAATATCATGGCCTACATAGCTTTTAACCCTTAACCTTTTAAGACCACAAGTTTCAAAAGTCTTCTTTTTTTTTCACAACTTCGCGTCGAGTCAACTACCTCAGCTAAATTGAAACGGAAGGAGTAATAAGTTGCTTCTTGAGTTCATAAGTATATTTATAGGAAATTTCAATGGAGGGATTATTGTACCTCTAACCGTCCTGCCTCGTTCCTATATGAGAGCCTCGATCATTCACACTTCGAAGTGGAATCCTCCTATACTTATAACTTACCCTCATCCTCTTGGCCCGACAACCCTCATCTTCCTCCGCATATCCCATGACATACAAAGGCAAACCCTGATTGATGGACTCGCAAGACTGTGGATTATCCGGCACCTCGGAAGAGCTGGTGTCAATAAATACCTTGACATAGTGCTGAGCCTAATGGGAACTCGCCTGTGCCAATGCACTCAACGGGTCCCGGTAACAAAACAAAGGGCCTTGGTGAGGTCGTAACTCCGCTTAACCCATCTACTGCTGGCAGAATCAAAACTGCTCGAACGGGTAACTCATATGAATCCTCAGACATATCCTTCTCAATTGAAACCATGATATCCAACAGGTGGGACTCTATACGGTAACTGTCACGACCCGAACCGATGGGCCGCAACGGGCAACCGGTACCTTACTCAACCGAGTACCAACATAACATATCTTTCTTATTGTACTTTCATTGGCAAATGGGCCAAACGGGTCGTCATGGGGTAACCAGAATAGACATAGGGGAATACTCAATATAGGATGACCCAACCTGATATAAAAAATTATACACGTGACATACGAGCCTATAAGGACAACATGATCGTTTGTAAACACAAAACATAGGCCGACAAGGCCATACAAGCATTCGTATACATGACATTTGTCTACAAGCTTCTAAGAGTACACACTTAACATAAATGTCGGGACAGGGCTCCGCCATATCAAACAATACGCGTCTAAATCATACTGGCCAAACAAGAAACTCCGGAGCAAATGGAGCGCACCAACATCTTTCGCTGAGCTGATAGCCTACTAGGAGGACTCTCGACCTGTCTATCGCGACCTGCGGGCATGAAACGCAGCATCCCAAGAAAAAGGGAAGTCAGTACGAATAATGTACCGAGTATGTAAGGCACAAAAATAAGCACATAACAGACATGGAAGAAATATAGAGTAAATGACTCAACCTGTAAGTCTGGATAACTCTGTAAATCGTGAAATAATTATAGTGTCATGCATATGCGTATGAATTTCATGTCGTGCATAGGTATATGTTTCATAACATCATCCGGTCTCTGAGGGCATCCCATCATATCATCTCGACCACTGTGGGCAAAATCATCAACGTATACCAGCTGATCAGGTGGTGGTGCGTATATTACGATGTAACCTTTTCCCATGTCCCATATACATACATATATATATATATATATATATATATATATATGTATGTATAAGTATATAACGTCGTCTGGTCATGGGTCAGTGTACTAGTATAACTGAATGCAATGCATGAGAAGTACGTTAGTAAAATCTCTCGGAACGTCATAAGATTATACCTCTAATTAATATCATGAAGCTAATTTTATCAACTTACGTATTTTCTAAAACCCATGTACATACGATAGAAGAATAATACATATGGGAATTCAATAACATAGACATCTCTAACACTTATATGAATAGAGTCATTTATGAAATTTGTGCATTTGCTCGTTCCGTTCGTGTCGTATGGATCATGCCAAAAAGAGATAAAGGGATAGCCTTAACATGACTGAGTCAATTCTCTTGAAAATCCCTCCCTGTAACACATGTTAACTTCGACAAAACATGTGACGACAAGAATAGAGTAGGGAAAAATCCGTTGTTTCAAATACTAAGAATTCTCGTTTGATTCCTTGGAGATGCTATGATATCTTGTATGAATAGTTGAAGATACGTACTTAGCATTTGTTATATGACTTATGTAAGAGACTTAGGTTTGTAGTATACAAACATTTATGTTTTGAATGCATATAATAATGGTATTATGACTTATGTTTCTTAATAATGGGCATGACTCACATTTTATGTGACTATCCATCTGTAACGACCCGACCGGTCGTTTCGCGTATTAGTACCCTGTTCCCCTACATGAAAGTTCCCATAGTGGCTTTTCGTGATTTATGACTTACGGAAACAGGTGGTTCGGTATTTGGGAATGCTTAGAGTGCTATATGAACACTTGGTTCCTTAAGGTTGGCCTATTTGGCCAAGTTTGACTTCGGTCAACATTTTTGAGTAAATGACCTTGGAATCAAGTTCTAACAGCTCCAGTAGCTTCGTATGATGAATTCGGACTTGGGCGTATGTTCGGAAAAGGTTTTCGATGACCCGGGAGCATTTCGGCGCCCAAAATGGAAATCAGGATTTCCTTAAGTTTGAAATTTGATTTGGAACGTGATTTTATGCTATAGAGGTCTGAACAGAATTCCGGTACTGGGAACAGTTCTGTTATATCATTTATGACTTGCCTGCAAAATTTGAAGTCATTCCGAGTAGTATAGGCCTGTTCGGCGCATTGAAATGAATTCTATAACTTCAAGTGCAAAGTGTTGTTTCAATTTGGTTTTGGGGTCAAATTCTGAGTTCCGTTGTTGTTTTTCACGTTTTGGAAGTTCGAGCGAGTCAGTATCATGAATACAGACTTGCCAGTGCCTTTGGACGGGGTCCCGAGAGACTCGGGTGAGTTTTGGACCCCCCGGAGCTAAGTTCAAAAAATCAGATTTTTGCTATCTTGTTTCCTTCTTCGCGATCGCGGAGAAGGATTTGGGCTGGGCTGCTGATTGATCTTCGTGATCGTGGAAGGTCGGGTCCCTGACCTTCGTGATTGCAACCATGTCTCCGCGTTCGCGATGGTCTGGATCCCTGGCCTTCGCGATCGCAACCCCTTCCTCGCGTTCGCATAGGTGTAGGACGGGGGCCAGGCCTGGTTTCTCTTCACGATCGCAGGACCTCCTCCGCATTCGCAGAGGTCTGGCCAGTTGGCCTTCGCTCTCGCGGGCCCCTGGTCGCGATCGCGGTGAAGGGAAAACTGGGCAGTTTGATATATATACGGGATTTAAGTCTCATTCTCCATTATCATCTTCTTCCTTAAGATAATTGAGAGCTTCCAAGAGGATCATTCAACCTAGCACTTGAGGTAAGTAAATTCCTTATTAAAACTAGTTTCAAACATCAATTTCTAGTTGAATTCTCTTCTAAATTATCAAAAATCATGAAATTGGGTAGTAAATTTAGGGCTTTTGAGAAACTTGCGAATTTTCCGTTAAAGGCCATGAATTCAAGTAGAAACCACATAATTTTGATCCTTAGGCTATGGGTGAGCCGTTCCTTCAAGAAATTTCAGAATCCGAGCGTGCGGGCCTGGAGCTGAAATTTAGAAATTCTTCAAGAATGTTAATTTTGGAATAAATAGGATAATTTCTCTTCTTTGTGCATGAATTGATGTAATTGTACTATATTTGGCTAGTTGCGAGTCCTCGAGGGTAGAGTTCGGAGATTCGGGCGCATCCTTGATCCGATGGGTATTTCCGTCATGAGGTGAGTTTCCTTTCCAACCTTGTATGAGGGAATTGTCCCCATAGGTACACTATTTTCTGTGTATACATGTTATGGAGGCTACGTAAGCATCAAGTGACGAGATTCCGTATGTGGCGACTATATTGCTATGTCGGGTAGCTTTAGGATTCACAAACATGACTCTATGTGCTCTATTTGTACTTTTGGATGTGTGGTGAGTTGTATCTTACTTCTAAGATGATATGGAAATGCAGAACTGTCACGACCCAAAACCTATGGGTTGTGATGGCGCCGGACACCATTGTCGGGCAAGCCAATTCCTTAATTCGTACAAATACCTTCCTGTTTAAAAATTTCGAAATCGTTGCCTTTATTGCATTTCACAATCAAATAAATAAACTGTTGTAGATTTAAGTACGACGGAAGGTGCCTTTAATTCAATAAAACAAGACTCAACACACATCCCCAGAACTCGGTGACACAAATACATGAGCAGTTTTTAAGAATTTATTATTCAATTATACAAGTATTGTCCGAGGAATAAATGGGACAAAGGCAACAAAGATACAAGTAAAGATATGGAAAGAAGGAGACTCTGTCAACTGCGGAACGTATCCGGATGAATGCAGCCCGAGTAAGTCTCCGAATCAACTTCTGAACTATGAAAGTACCTGTGCAACAAAATGCAAAGAAAGTGTAGCATGAGTACATATACATATATGTACCTGGTGAGTATCCCGTCTAAACTCGAAGAAGTAGTGACGAGAGGTCGACTAGATACTCACTAAGGTCCAGCAACCTAATATAAAATGAGATATGGCTAAAGCAATAGCCATACGAAGCAGTAAACAACAAGTATATGAACACATAATGTAACACAAGTAAGATCCCCAAGTACCTATTTCTCTTATTAAACAATACCTGCCAATCCAGTCTTATGTGATCCAGACTCAAGTGTACATATACAGACACGGACGAGACAACAACATATACTGACACGGACAAGACAACCGGCCGGATTCATAAGGTAGGTCATAAGGACTGAGGTCATAATCTCCCCACGATCGCGAATCATACCTGCGACTCGTGTGCTGACTCGATAATAATAAGCTCCCCACGATCGCGCATCATGCCTGCGACTCGTGTGATGACTCGATAATAATAATAATAATAAGCTCCCCACGATCGCGAATCATACCTGCGACTCGTGTGCTGACTCGATAGTAATAATCTCCCCACGATCGCGAATCATACCTGCGACTCGTGTGCTGACTCGATAATAATAATAGTTACATATAGGTACCTACGGGTACCGACTCGACTTTGAACTCAACAGGATTGTGTCAATATCATATCACTGATAGCCATTTAGGATTTACATCATCATCTTTTTACCTTTCCCATGTCATTTCAACAATAAACATAATTTATAACACATACAATGGTTCAAATAAGGCACGAAATGGCATGCTCGTGGGTCCTACGGCTACCCGACATAGCAATATAGTCGCCACGTACGGACTCTCGTCACTTGGTACGTACGCGGCCCCCTCAACATGTACACATAGCAAACAAGGAACCTACGGGGACATTTCCCCCTTACAAGTTTGGAAAGGAGACTCACCTCGACACGATATCACCCCTCGGATCAAGGATGCGCCCGAATCTCCGAAATCTACTCTCGACGGCTCGCAACTAGCCAAATATAGAATAATCGAATCATTTTAAGTTCAAAGAAGGAGAATTAACAAGGAAATCCCAAAATTAGGTGTTCTTGAAGAAACTTGGAATTTCAACCCCGGGACCACTCTTTCGGATTTAGAAAATTCATGAAGGATTAAATTACCCGAAGCCTTACTAATTAAATTATACAATTTACTCAATTATTCATGCTCAATTCGTGGCTAAAATCTAAATTTCTAAATTTCTAGGTTTCTTCCAAATTTTCCCTAATTTTCATGTTCTAATCCATGTAATAATCTTGTATCTAACTTGAAATGAGTAGGAGTAACTTACCTTAACATAGATGACGAAAAACCCCTCTTGAAGCTCTCTTAAAATCGCCCATGGCTTTGAAAAATGAGAGAGAAATGCCAAAATCCTATTTTTAATCAACACTGCCCAGGTATTTACTCAGTGCGATCGCAGAAAATGCCTTGTGATCGCGGAGTACAATATTCCAGCCCAAAATTTGCTCTTTGCGATCGCGGAAAGAGCTTCGCGATCGCGGAGAACAAATGCCCAGCCTGCCCGGACAGCCTCCAGTATAATAGTCATAATGTTTTGCACAAACCTCCAAATGACGAATGGTTTAATGTTATGAAAACTAGACTTCAAGATATATAACTTTCATTTGTTGGTCATCTCCCAATTCCTTATATATTTATAGATATAATCTGGCAAAATCAGACCATGCGCAACACAACTTTCTTCTTCATCTTCCCGGACACCCTATAGTGTAACAGCCATATCTATTTGTACCCAGATCAAAATCATGAATGGTTTACATTTCCTGAAACTAGACACAAAGGGCTAAAACTTTCATTTTTATACCATCTCAAAATGCTTTATAGATTGTGATATATGAGCCTCCGAAGTCGAGTCACTGCAGCAGAGCATTTCTTCTATGCGATCGCACAAGCTTCCCTGCGATCGCACAGGCCTTTTTACAACTCCCTCCAAATCCTTCTCCGCGATCGCACCTTTCTCCTTGCGATCGCACAAGCCTGCTTGGACCTTCTCCGCGATCGCACCTCAACATCCACGATCGTATAGGTCAAAACCTTTCCCCTCAGTTTCTTCTCCGCGATCGCATAGCTAAGGCTGCGATCGCACAGCATTACCAAAAACACCAACAAACAACAACAGCAATACCACCCGAAATGCCCCGAAACCACCCCGAAACACACCCGAGGCCCTCGGGACCCCGTCCAAACACATGACTCAGTCCCATAACATCCCGCGAACTTGCTCGAGGCTTCAAATCCAATCAAACAACGCCAAAATCACGAATCGCACTAAAATCCAACTCTATGAACTTTGAAAATTCCAACTTCCACATTTGATGCTGAAACTTATCAAACCACGTCCGATTGACCTCAAATTTTGCGGGCAAGTCATATTTGACATTACGGACCTGCTCCAACTCCCGGAATCGCATTCCGACCCCGATATTAAAATTTCCATTTCTGGTCGAATTCTTCAAAAACCTTCAGTTTTCTATCTTTAGCCAAATAACCTTAAATTGAATTCCGGATATCCGAATTCACTTCCGATTGCGCTCCCAACTCCAGAATCACCATACAGAGCTATTCCCAGACTTGAAATCCCAAACGGACATCAGTATCATTGAAATGTACTTCAAGTCAAACTTAGGAAATTTCCTTAAAATACTAACTTTCCACAATATACGCTGGACTGCTCCCGGGTTATCCAAAACCCGTTCCGGACATACACCCAAGTCCAAAATCATCATACAAACCTGCTGGAACCTTCAGATCCTGATTCCGAGGTCGTTTACTCAAAAATCCAGCCTTACTCGATTTCTTCAACTTAAGACTTCTGAAATGAGAATTGTCCTTTAAATTCAACTCCGATCTTCCTGAATTTCAATTCCGACCATATGCACAAGTCAATATACCTAAAATGAAGCTTTTCGTGACTCCCAACTGCTGAACGACGCGCTGGATCTCAAAACGACCGATCGGGTCGTTACAAGAACATTATGATATAAACCCTAGTTGATTTATCCATGACATTGGCATAGTTCTACTGAGTTCACTGTTGATTTGGTACATATATGTATATATATATATATATATATATATATATATATATATATATATATATATATATATATATATATATATATATATATATATATATATATATATATGCACGCATTATCGAGTGAGCACACGAGTCGCAGGTATGATTCGCGACCGTGGGTGAGCTTATTATCGAGTCAGCACACGAATCGCAGGTATGATTCACGATCGTGGGTGAGCTTATTATTATATTATATGATCGAGTCAGCACACGAGTCGCAGGTATGATTCACGATCGTGGGGAGCTTTACGACCATTCAGTCTTTATATACCACCTTACGACTCCGGCCGGTTATCTTGTCCTTGTATGCATATGACCATTTGGTTCTGATTCACTTATAATTGGATAGTCAGGTATTTGATAAGAGGAGGATAAAGTACATTGTTGTTCATTTTCAGTTATTACCTTATTTGATATGCACTTGTTGTTTACTGTCTTACATGCTTATTGCTTTTCTTCATATCGGTAAGAGCACCGAACGATACAATAATCACAAATTCTTAGATCCGTCGTGGCGTACGGCCCGCTCCCATAAGGGACCTTCTACACTCGCCGTGGCGTATGACCCGATCCCATATTCATTTCAATTTCTTTTCAACACTGTCGTGGCGTACGGCCCGATCCCATATTCATTTCAATTTCTTTTCAACACTGTTGTGGCGTACGGCCCGATCCCATATATTTCATAATTTCTCAACACTGTTGTGGCGTACGGCCCGATCCCATATATATTCAATTACTTTCAACACTGTCGTGGCGTATGGCCCGATCCCATATATTTCACAATTTCTTTTCAACTCTGTCGTGGCGTACAACCCCATCCCATATAGACATAATCACTCTCAAACCTGCTGTGGCGTACGGCCCGATCCCAATATCTTA